>JABUQX010095336.1:0-27500 GCA_015478945.1 Trachelipus rathkii
GCCTTAACACTTTGAAAGATATATCTTGTTGTGTTCCATTTGAGCTTTGAGGCAGGGGAGTGGATGCAGTGATTAAATTGAGGATGAGTGAATAGGGGCGAACATATTGTTAATTAGGAGGTAAATATTTTATCGCTGGCTGCCAGTTAATACCTCTGCCTGCAGCACCCATTTACATTTTTAACGGCTTATTTTTTTTTATTTTTATGTAACTCGCTTGCTTTGGAGACTGTGATTGCATCTTGTTTTTTCGTGTCTTGTTGCCCAATAGATGTACACCGAGAACCTGCCCTTTCGTAGTTTGTGAGTTCCTGGTCTGTCAGTTCCTGCAATAACTACGCTTTTTAGGACGAAAGACTGAGGTGGTGATCGGAAAAGTGAGTATTACATATACTTTATTGTCCGCATTTTATTTTAGGGGCCCTTTATTATTTTTTTTTTTAAAAATCCCGCCCTTCACTGTAACTAAATATCTAATTAAAAACTATTCAACTCATTTCTCTGATCCAACTAGCGATTGTTCATATTTACTAAATTCATGCGAAATTAAGCAAACTCCCCCCTTATATTGTAGCAAGCGTAGTTGCTATACTGCTGCGTAACTACCCTCCCTCCTATTTTTGTTTGTTGCAGTTGTTTTTAGGTTGTAAATTTTGGTTTGTTGTTCTTTGTTTGTTGTGTTTGGATAATGGATGAGAGACGGAAAAAATTTAACAGGTGACGAAACACTCCCCGATACCAAAGAGGGGAAGAATGTCATCCAGTTGCCAAATTATTTGGAACAAGATCTTAACGCTCTTCGAACAGAGCTTAATGGAGATATAGATCCGCACTTCTGATTGGTTACGCACAAGATGATGGGGAATACATCATGGTAATCCAACGTCTCAGTATTTATGGATAATATTACTTGAGAGCAATTAGTCAACAATAATTCCCTATCTTAATGATCTGAAGGATCGGTCTTTAAATAACTATCTGAGCATACCCGATCTAATTTCACCACTACCACACAGACAAATGTCAGCATTAAGACTATGTTTCCACTATTGTCCGCAAGTGTTCAGTCATCGTTAACCTTATCTTCGAGTACAACTTTCCATTCCCCAACTTTGTTCCGACAGATTGTTTTTAAAGTATTATCGCCCCAGAATCAAGAATGGGAAATGCCTGACTAATGGGTCGTTATAGAGAAGATATCCTAATTCTAACACAGATATTCCCCGTGGTAAATACTATTGCTTATGAGAACGTCCCGGAACGTTTCCACAATTGTTTACAAAGATTCGAGGACTATGCTTCATAACCCCAGACAACGCTCATTGGCAGGGGTGGCGGGACACATAGAATGTCATCTGAAGGTGATATTAAGAGTGTATGCGTATCTAATGGAAAAAGAACGTGAGTTATACATAATTAAAGCCAATCTAACTGAATGCTTTGCTGAATATTAAGAAAGGAGGCGGAAGACTACCAAAGAACTTTAATGAATCAAAAACTTCCTCAATGAAACATACTCTTTATTCAATTGAGATTGCAAGGTTTAGACGAGAAATGGCTTTTCTGACTGATGTTCAAAAATATCAAAGATGGTCAGGAAAAAATTGGTGGGCAGTATCTTTAGTTTTTTTGAATTCGTCCACCTATTGTATGTACTTTAAGACAGTAAATGCTTCTGCCAGTGGTAGTGGCGAAATTGCTATGAGACGGGTGTCCACTTATTGGGACGGTATATACTTTTTATGTGAGACTTTCTAACCAGCTATTATAACAGTGGTCACGAACCCACCTCAGAAAAGAATAAGAAGGGAAAACACAAAACCAACAAACAAACCAACTAAAAATTAATAGCACTAATCAAACAAAAAGAATAAAAAATAAAAACACAAAGAAAAAAAAAAAGAAAAAAAAAACAGAAAGATGAAAATTGAAACCCCTCTACCAATACACGACCTAACGTCAATGCATCCATTTCCATTAACAGGTATAAGCCCTCCAATTATAACACAAGAATATTACTCTCAAAGAGGTATGACCCAACAACCACAATCGAATTTGGGTTTTGAACAGTATGGACAGCAGATGTACTATGGTCAAACACCAGTTTATTATGGAAACACTTTTATCAGGGTAACCCGAGCCCTCATATAACACGGTCATACTCTACCCCAAATTTGCTTAGGTTGCCGCACAACCACCCATATACCTTACCTTGTACCTATTAAGAGTTTCCAAACCTGGTGCTCCTCTGTTCTCCAAGGACTCCCAAGAAATAATCGAACTTCTATGCCTCTAAGAACGGGGCCCCCATCTCCTAACAAATACAGCAACGCCACAACCAAATACTACTTCTGTTAAGTCCACTGTACAGCGATACCATCTCCTGTGTTCTCCACAGTACCAAACCAACAACCTTGGTGGCGCAGGAACACAATCTCTCTTGCAATATTGTAGCAGGCGTGGACCACCTTGTTAAGGATTGTCCATCACGACCGTATTGTCACTTTTGCGGAAAAAGAGGGCACATCTTTGATGAGTGCTACCTACGCATGAATAAATGTATTCAATGTGATGAAAATGGACATGTTGTTCAGAACTGTCCACAAACCAGGCAAAAACAGCAGCAATGTGATTCTACTCCACGATGTCCCTTCTGTCAAGGGGGTCATCTGGGAATGAATTGCCCACAAAATAAATCACCTTCAAAAAACGTATAAGCTCTGTGGGGAGTGGCCCACCTGCAGAGCCACAGCTGCTGTCTAAAGAAACTCCAAAACCCCAAAGAGATAACAAGCGACATCCATTGAATGTAGGGTCACCGTCAATGCTTTCATCAACTGAAACTGACAATTCAGAAATAATTCCTGAATTATTGCAGGTAAATGTCCCTGTCCTTGATTATGGGATAGATTTTATAGACGATTCTCCAAAAGTACTAAATGATTCTCCTGTAAAAGCATGTACTACAACTCATAAAACAAATAACCCGAATGTTGATGTTTCGGTCAATACCGACTCTTCTTTATTTTTTCAAGTTTTACCCCAACATGGGTCTCTAGGAACTTCAGTCAGCATTGACTCTCCTTTGTCGCAAAATACACTCCAACCGGAGTCTCTAATAATAAATAAAAATCCAATAATAACGGGCCCAAAAGGCCCATTTCTTCAGCTTAGGATTACTCAATCCCTTCTAGAAGAAGCCTTGGTAATAGGTGTTATAATTGATAATTCTGCTCAAACGGAACTGTTGGAAGCTTTGGTTGATACTGGAGCATCTGTCAGTATTATCACCAATCGAACTTATAAATTATTGGATCCGTCTAAATATCCTTTGAAATCTACTATATATACAGGTCTTCGTGGCATCGGTGACATTGTTTTTGAAGTTATTGGTGCAGTGACGATATCTCTACATCTTTCTAATAGCTATTGTACAAAGGCCAGAGATTTTGTCGTTGTGTCGGATGAAGTTGTTTCATATGGTTTAGTTATAGGTTACGATCTTTTACGTACTGAAAATATATTACCTGATCTAACTAATAAAGAATTAATTACCCGACATAAGGATAGTCTTGTGGTCATAGCAAAAGATATTACGGGACCAAAAGGTCAAAACATGCGCCAAATGGCCCAGGAGTAAACATTTCCTCGAATAATGGATTGAGTGTCACTCTTACAAAAGAAAGTTGGTTTCCGAACCTCTCTCCAGCTCATTTGTTGTTCACACCTAGGTTGAACAGAATCATGTTTCATGGAACCATAGCTGTCACACCCATATATCACCCAATTACTACCGATTAGGTTACCTTGTTACAATCTGACTAATAACAATATAAAAATTAAGCAATATACCTTGGGTACATTTTCTATACTTACTAAAAACCCCAATCATACAGATCCGTACACAAGTATAGTGAACTACACGAAATTACAAATTCATGAAACACAGACCCCGCAACCTTCATGAGGCTTTTGCCTGAGATTCACCGATCTACTCGAAGACAAAAAGACCAACTCATCCAATTATTGCTCAAATATCCGTCAGCACTGAGTCTGGGAGATGCAGACGTAGGATGCACTTCCATCTTAAAGCATTCTATAGAAACAATGATTGACGATCCAGTGTGTGAACCGGTTAGAAGACTGCAGGGTCCAATTCTGTACGAGGTCGAAGAAGTATGTAGAAAACTGGAAGCTGATGGCATCATTCGACAATCCTTCTCCCCTTATTCAGCACCAGTTGTTCCCATTAGAAAACCCGATGGGACCATGCGTCTTTGCATTGATTACAGAAAATTAAATTCCGTTACAAAAGGCGATTCTTTCCCTATACCTAATTTAACAGATACACTATTTAGTCTTCAAGGTAAACAATATTTTTCAACAATCGACCTAATAAAAGGTTATTATCAAATAGAAATGGAGGACGACAGCATAGAAAAGACTGCGTTTCTACACCATTATCCCATTGGGAATTCTTAAGAATGCCCTTTGGCGTGAAAAATGGACCAGCTACCTTCCAGAGAGCCATGAATCTTGCACTAAGTCACATCTCTTGGAGGGAAGTTAGGGTCTATCTTGATGATGTACTAATAGTCAGTGACACTTTTGAAAATTGGAAGAAGTCCTTGTGGCATTCATGGTGAACGGATTTAAATTAAAACCATCGAAAACTTATTTACTCAGAAGAAAAGTGAAATTTCTGGGACATATTGATTTCAAATGAGGGGGCATGATCCCTTAAAAGGTAATTTACAAGAATAAGGAGTTCCCAGTGACCAAACGGTCCGGCAGGTATAGACAATTTATGGGGTTCTGCAACTTTTACCGCCACATATCCCTAATTGCGCCTCGGTGATAGGCACACCATGTGTTCTGAACTTGTTATAAAGGTAAACAGTAATGTCAATTGGATCTGAAACAGTGCCATCAGGCCTTTGTATACATTTAAAACAACTTCCTGACCCACACCACCCTTTGTTTAGGTATTATCCGGATCGCTTCAGCTAATCAGAAACCACTCTCTTATTATATACTGAATCTGCATCTTGGAGCGGTGCTTGAGCCTGCGTAGCCAAGGGTACAAGAAGATTGAAGAAAAACCAATTAGCCTTCATTTCTTACGGTCTTTTCAGATAAGCACAACGGCAAATACAGTATACAGAAAGGAAGATAGCCGCCAGTACGGTGGGCTTATAAGATTCGCTAAAACCTTTTCTTTATCAAATCAAGTACATAATATTTACGGGTCATCAACTATTTTGTTCCTCAGAACATTGCCCTTAGTAACCCTAGAGTCGCCAGGGACTTTATAGAGAATTAAATTGACCTGGATTATTGAATTATGTATTTGCCTCACGGTAAGGAAAATATCGTATTGCAGACATCTTGTTCCAGATCCCATTATGAACTAAAATTGGAAGCTATGGAAACTAGTTATCTTCCATATATGCGGGGGATTTTAAAGAAATTTTAATGCCTGGTGGAGGAGATTCACTTTTCCAGTGTTTTTCTCACTATGAGTATGACAATATGGAACAACATTTAGAATTAAGAGTAGAAATTGTGGATGAATTGATAGCACAATGTGAAACTTATCATTTACCAACTGAAGTAAGATCTCAGGTTTCCTTAAACTAATTCACACTAACCACGAAAAGGACAAATTCCCTTTATTCATAGCATTCAAGTCTATGCTAAATTGCGACAGATAAAAAGTATTGGTTTATATAACAAAAATCACCCTTTACAGTTGGATTTCCTGATATGTCAAAAGGGTCTGGTATTTTTTGTCGCGAGGTGGTAACTCACTTTAAACCGCCTTTTCCAACGGAATATAATTGCCTGAGCAGTACAAGTTTTTTGAAGCATCTCCCGTCCCAACTCCAATTGGAACTTCATTAATAGCGGTCATCAGTTCATCTAGACGGAGCTTTAAATGGGACTGAATCTAGCGGATGAATACTATGGCCCTTGTGCAGAAAACTATTTAACTCTGGTGGGGAGGAGTTGAATGGTGATGTGAAAGGTAACGAAATACCTAACACAAATTATTTCCCTGAAAAACTTTTCCATGATCATCAATACTCAAGATACTGTAGAGATATTAATGTCTCAAATCATTGATTGTCAGAGAAAAATGACGCCCTGTGAGCGTTTAAAAGAGCCTAACAAAATAATCAACCTTTTCGATAGGTCCCCTTAAACTATTCGTTATTCCTTCTAAATTCTATATTCATCATATAAAGATTGAAACTTGAGCGTGAGATTCAGAAGGTATCATTTTTTTTTATTTTTTGCAGTGCAGGTTGCAGTGATCAACCATTATGAGTTCGCCCATATAGGACAGCGAAAATTATATGCGTTATTAGAAAACCTTGTATGGCACCCCAGATTAAGAGGAATTTGTAAAGATGTTTCTATGTCGTGTCACACTTGCCAATTGGCTAAAATCTCCAACATATTTAATACTCCACCAAAATTAAAGATTAACACTAGATATCCCTTTGAATTGACAGCTGCGGATCTTGTTCAATTACCAAGATCTCGTAAAGGGAATAACTATGCATTCATATTTATAGACCACTACAGCAAATGGGTGGCTGCAGTGCCAATTAAAAGTAAACATACAGCTCTAGTAACCGCTGCACTAAAAAGTATAATCCCCTATCTTCCACTAATTCCTTCTAGATTACTAACCGACAATGGTTGAGAATTTCGTGGACCTATTTTTGAAGACTTTTTACGTTCATTGGACATATATCATGTGTATACTACACCCTATAACCCTTCATCCAATGGTATTGTTGAGCGAGTCAACCGAACATTATTACAATATTTGCGGGTATCTTTACAAGATCCTGCAGAATGGGACTCCCATTTATACCCATGTTAATACTAACCTATAATCATGTCAAAAACACTCTGAAACTCAGGTAAAAACTCCAGCCGAAGTATATATCGGGAGGTATGACAAAACTATTTTATACTTGTTATATGAGATTTTCTTCGTTATCTTTCTTTCTTTTTTTTTCCTTATCTCTCTATCTATCCTCTCCCTTATATCCTATTCTGTGTTTTCCTCTCTTGCCCCGTCTTTACGTCCTCCATCTCTCGCCCTTCCTTTCAACTCGTATCTCTCTCCTAAACGCTACCGTAACTTGATAATATCATCTATGGGTGCTGTCCCTCCTTCTAAACCTTCATTTTACAATTTTCTACCCGCTTTTACCCCTTCATCCTTGGGCTCCTTATTTCACTCATCCTCTTTCCTCTCTATCGCCTCGTGTTCTTCTTTTCCTTTTGTTTATTTAATCACATGCCCGTACCTGCGAACTCATTATGATTTTTATCTCGTTCTTCCTACCCATCTTCCAATATGATGATCCGCTGTAGACCACCCCCACCCACGCTTCGGATATACTTCACCTAGGCACTCGCGAGACGCTGCTGCACCCTTCGCCCACCTATCCTCCCCCCGTTCCCCACTCCTAACCTGTTACGACTCGCTTCTCCCCCCTCTCACGTCAATATGCCCCAACACATTCATAACTTCCCCTCGTATCATCCTCTCACTCGCTAGTGGCTCTCCACGGCTACTAGACCCCCTCCAATCATTCCCCGCACTTCCCCCATCCCACAACACACCTTGTGGGGGCTTCCTTTATTTCTCCGGTCCCCAGCCGTCACCCAAACCCCCCTCCTCCGACACCCTCTTCACCGCAAGAACGCAGACATCTTGAGGCATACCGTCTGCATGCCATACTATCTCACGTCGCTCTTCACGGCTAAACTCTCCGCCGCTGCTTCCACTCATAGATCACACTCCTTTTCGCTTATCGACCACGAGGCCAACACTACTTCTTCATTTAACCCGCTAGACTTCACATGATGCTCATGTTTCTCAGCTCTTCTCATCTTATCTCATCAAGAGCGCCTTCGCCACCGTAACCACCCTCTACAGACGACCACCTCATATAAACAGTCTCCTCTCCTCTCCCCCCCATACCGCGCTTCCCGTACTACACCCATAATGCCCGCCCACTTCCACACGTCCCCGCATCTTTCCGTCACCGTCGGCACCCTTTTCAAACCATTCGTTCATCCTCAAGACCACTTGCACTCCCCCTTCCGACTTTCTCCTTACTAGAGCCGCTATAATACCGTACCTGGATCTACCATCACCATCGCAGCACCATACAGCGCCTCAGCAGACGCTCCCCTACTCGCACCCACAACTTGCCTCACCCTATGCTCCATAATATTGCGCCGTACTCCGTATCGTCCAAAGTTACTTGGACAAGATCTTGCAATACTGGGGATGAAGGCTCATTAGAAATTTTCACCATATTTATTGACCAATTGTGGTCAGCATTAAAATCCGCGCTTACCAGGGATTTGTACTATCAATTAAGTTCAAGAAAGGTACCCAACGAGTCCTTTTAAAACGTATATACATTGTCATTCTATGACGTCACAAACTTGGTGGAAGCGATGGACACTCAACGAAAATATCGAGTGCACCATCGTCAATTGAAACGATGGGATTATTCACCTCCCTTGTATCTTACAAAGAACACGCTATATTTATAAAATTATTAACTAAAACCTATAGTCTTTGGAGGGTAGAACCCTTCGGAAAAAGTCTGCTGATAGAACCAATCACAGGCCTCTCCGGACACCGATCCCAACTACAAGCAATAAATTTTGACGTCGATTTAGAGCATTGATAATGACTTTTGGGATTTCCAGATATCCCGAGTCCGGATTCTTTTTAATGATGTGGGTTATCATTTAAATTCAACAGCGTACTAATAGCTAGATTCATTGAAGACCATATTTACGAAAAGACCATTGATTGGACATCCCACAATTTGGATCAGACTGGATTGATAGTGTTAGAATCAGTCAGATTCAAATGAGTGAACTATCATCTTATTATTGGGAAACTTATTCATACTCCCGAACACTTACACTTAGTCCACCGTTTGAAGAGAATTCTCCAAACTGTAAACAGAATAATATCTGCCGAGTTATCCACACTACCTTCTTACATCATCTTATACTCCTTTTAATCTTAATAAAGATAAACAGAAAGTACCTCGGTACCAGACAAACTAGGAGGTTTTCTTTGGAAGACGTGTTTGTGTCAAGAGGGACAGTATACCCGCATCGTATCGCTTGTGAAACAAATGTTACACTCCCACGGCCAGAAGAACTTCAATGCCTAATTACATAGTTCTCACCTGGTTGCCAGATCGAAGAATTTTGAACCAATCAACCCTTACTGAAAAACATATTAAAGAATTTTTAGAATTGGAGAAATCTCCGGTAGCCATTCCAGAATTGGCACGAACTACTTTCAGTAGTAAAAAGAAAGTAGTGCACTGGGCGCCTGAAGCAATAACTGTGTCACTTCCTGCGAGTGGATACAGTGAATCAATAGAAGAAGTTGACTTTTCAGAGCCTGTGGCTGCACGTACTCGAAAGAGATCAACAATAATAGAGGTAGATGAACCTTGGGTACAAAATCGTATTTTAGAAAGGCGTAGGAGACCAAATCAAGATGGTGACGTAACCACGGATAGCCAATCAAAATCGAAATAGGTCGAACATAAAGTTATATGTATATTGATAGTATAGGAAACTAGCTTAACTTGTATTAGGTTAGATTAGCATATTTATGTGTGCCTAATTTTTTTGTAAATTTATATTTTTAATAAATATCCCTTTATTTGTCTTTATATTTTTATTTTTGTAAATTTTTTATGAATAAGCATTTAAGCAGAATAAATAAATACTTACATATGTAATAAAGCAGTAAAACAGTGGAAAGTATCAACAACGTGAGAAATTGTATAATAGCAAACAGGACGAATGAAAAATGAATACAGAATGAAGACACAGAATTAACTATGTATACATCAACTATGTGTACATCAACTATGTGTACATTAACTTGTGAAACACTCAAACTATGTGCTCATTAAACAAATTACCTATGTGGAGCAGTCAACTATGTGAACCCGCTGATTAAACCACATACCTGTCCTGTAAGCATCACCTATACATCTCAGAAACATCTACCCTTAAAAAGGAGGAAAATTCTGAGATTAATACCAACAAATTAACCCTTGGAATTGTACAATCTTGTGGTGTTAGGTTTGTGGTTTTTTGTGCTATTTGGTTTGTTCAACTGTTCTATGTGTTTGGTTGCTTTTGTTAAATTGGTTGTTGTGGCTTAGTGCCACATCCCTGCTTCTATCCGTATGTTAGACGAGGTGGGAGAGGAACATGTAGAAATTTTATTATGAGGGCTTGGTGGTGGTGTTAAAGAATGTCGATTACTGATTACCTGTTTGTTATCCATTCTTCTCTTTATCAGCAATATTCTCATTATTCTAAGGTATTTTGTCAATTAGATATGACCCACCTTGTGCGAGGAAGCACCTTCTACATACCTAGCTGACTTATATTACCCAATATTGTTCTCTATAACTTTTTGATAATACTGGCTAATGTTACAATTTTGATGTACAACCAAGTAGCTGAAGGACGGAGAAGAGAGGTCTATTTTAAATATCTGTTTTCTTTTATAGCGCAATTTTAGGCATTGAATGGTTTGTTACTTTATTTGGGTTGTGTGGCCGTCTTGGACCACTTTTCTTTCCTCGATCAGTGGATTAAAACCTTAACGATTGTTGAAAGTAGGACAGTCTGTTAATTAGCTATTTAACGCCTTGTCTAGTAGTTATTTTATTGTAATTATATTTATAATGAGGTTAATAACTCTCTCTAATATTTTTATTTTATCATGAAATTATTCTTGGGAAATATAGCCTACTTCTATAAATATTCAATTAACATTTAAACACTAAACTACACAATATACATTTAGGTTAGATCTATATATCTGTTCGATATTATGTATATACAGGTCTTTGGTTGGGAACCCTTCATTTCATATCTGAATTTCTGGTTGGGGACCTTCATTTCATATCTGAATTTCCGGTTGGGGACATCTTTCCTACTGAAAAACCAGAAACACCTGTGTGAACTCTAGGCTGGGACCCCTTTCTTCCCAGTTATACATCCATCCAAGAAACTTGTGCTAATTTTGATTAGATATCATCTTCCCATGTTATGAAACCCATTTTTTTACACTAAGGTGACAAACATTAGGCCAGAACATAACAACTTAACTATTGTAATTACAATTGTATGGACATTTTTTTTTACATTTAAAGGTGTGGTGTAATAAATTATTTCTAGTTGAAGCTGTAAGAAACATTACCTTGCCTTGTAGGTTAGGGTAACCACTTACTCATAATTATACTATTTCTGTGTGTCCTTGCTGTTCATAATTGTAAAACCTATTAAGAGGGTTAGTGACACTCATTGAAGAAACTCCAAAACCTTACATGGTAATACTAGAACAAATTGTATTATAAATTAATCCGTGCATATACAATTATTGGTCTAAAACATTTTAGCGAAAGTGTTCTTATATAAAAGAGTGCAATTGTTAACAGATCTTTAAATTAAGTGTATCTTAATAAAGAGTAGACCAAAGGCATTTTTTGAAAACTTTATTTAAATTTATGTAAATTTTTTTTCTTTTAATTATATTCGTATTTTTAGTCGCTAAGTTGGGGTATAACATTCCCAATTGTGCAATTGCATTCTACATAATTGGATGCAGACGATATAGTTGTCTTACTTCTATCGTTGGGTATGGAAGATACCCACCCAGCACCTGGCTATGTAGATGGGCTGGAAACCAGCGACTTTTGCTATTCTCGGGTGGGAAGACCCAAAGACTATTATGGGTGGGTAGAAGACCCAAGCACTATATGTATGGTAATATGACAATTTTCCTAATGTTATTATATATATATGATTAATTATATATAGATATATGTGAACATTTTTTTGTAATTACTCATTGCAATATTATTACTCCTTATATGTGTAGAGTGATTATACCCCTGTTGTAATTAAATAAATTGTTAACTTTAAAAAAGTTTTCTGTGTGCCTTTACCATTTCTTTTTACTATGGTTGAAGGAGGGTACTCTGATTCTTACACTGGGGCCTTGTGGACATAATTGAACGACGTACTTATTTAACTTCTATAGTTTTACTTACTGCTAATAATAGAACCATACTACTATTTTTTTTTACCTTTCTTGACATTACCTTGAAACTATAAGTTCTACACTTCCTAACAATTTTTCGGTTGCTTGTGGATCTTTGGGATCTCCAACTATTTATAAATTACATAAAGGTGTGGTAAAACAATTACTCATTTAAGGGTGATTGATGAAAAGTAATTATATTAATTACTAAATATTTCCACTCATTCAAATCTGTGAAAAAAAAGTATTTGCTTTCTAAGCTTCCATCCTCTGAATTTCCTCTTTCTCTCTGTTTTTTCTCTGTTGTGTCATTGCTTAGTTTAGTGGTGGAGGCCTTGGTAGCGCGTGAATTGGAACTTGCATGGCATGTGCATGTGCCTTAACACTTTGAAAGATATATCTTGTTGTGTTCCATTTGAAATCATATTTGAGCAGGAAGGGTTGGGACTTGGGTTGATTCTTCAAATGAGGAGAGAATAGGGGACGAACTATCATGTCGTTTAATTTTATGAAAGGTAAATATGTATCATCGCTGCTGCGTTTAAATTACCATCATGCCTGAGCACCATACAACTCTTATTCTTAATCAGGCTTATTTTATTTTACTTTTTAATGTAACTGCTTGTTGAGGACTGTGATTGGTCATCTTGTTTTTTGCGTGTCTTGATTGGACCCAAATTAGATGCTTGAGTAACACTCTGTCTTTTGTCGTATCGGTTTTGTGCGTTTACCTGCTGTCGTCGGTCCAAATATAACTATCGCTCTTTTTTCTAGGATCGGAAGGACTGAGGTGGCCTTGACTTCGACATCAAGTGAGTATACAAGTATATACATAAACACTTTTCTAGTAACGAATGTAATAGAAACCTTTATATTTTTTTAAATACGCCTTCACTTGATTTAAAAACTAAATTATCTTAACATTAAAACTATTCTAACTCTCATCAACTTCTGAGTCCAACTAAGGGGATTGTCATCTTTACGATACATCATGCAATTTATCAATCAACTTCCTCCGCCACTTGTTTTATATACTTCGAGTTAACTATATAGTATATATATATATATGTAACGGAGAAAGACCAGCAAGGCATTAAAAGTTGCACCGGATATACGTTATCGTATCGTAAGCCTAATAACGTTCTAGGAAGCCCTGTTTCCAGTTTGGCGACACCAAATTAAGCAAATTTATTAATTTCAGTTGTTTACTGACTTATGTCTCGGTGGTGCTTTGTAATTTCCTTTAATTTATAATAATAATCGCGTAAAAGAAGTCTATAGCATTATAAGTTTTTAAGTAGTATGTGATATAGGAAGTCATAAAGACAGGTTACATTGAAGCAAAAAATGTCGGCAGAAAAATTATCTTACATACTCTTCACTTGCTTTTTCCACTACCTAGTGTACTTCATTAGACTCGTTTCAAGTGGATGAATTCCACCGAGTAAGGTCACTATATGCTCTGGCAACTCTATTTCATGTTACATTAGTAGCTGTGTTCATCTAATGGTGATGAACTTGTGTGGGTTAGAAGTTCACCCTTAATGTGGATGTCAACCCATATTTTAGACACGTTGGGGAATGATTGCAAGAAGATTGCCATTTCAGGAACATTTACTTTAAGATGTAGACAGGGGGATAGAAAAGAGAAGTGTTGTTATTGATTTTTCTTACTCCAATAGTCATTATTTCACTGTTAATTACTTATATAGGGTTGTTAAAGTATAAATTTAAAGGTAAGGTAAACCACATTTAGGCTAGAGATATAGGTAGGTAAAATAGTTAAGTTTAGGTTTACTTATCAGTTAGTGTTTTATTTTACAAATGGAAGTATGGGCAAACTTCTAAATAATGCACCTACTTTCAAGGATTTAATTGTTAACTCAAATTGATCTAGTGTATATGCGACTGAAATATCGTGGTTTGGTACTAAGGGCTTTCAGTGGAGTTAATATGCTTACAATGTATGGATTAAACTCTTAAACAACATTCACATCGTAATATACAAATTTACTTCAAAATAATATAAATTATGCATATGTTATTTAAGATTAATTATTTAAGACATTATTTATTCTTTATTAATAAAGTAGATAAACGTGTATTTGCTCATGAGGTATGGAACTGATAGGGGTAACTATTAAGTGCACTTTCTTAAAGTTTTCTAATTACAGTCATCTTATAAAGCGATAGCTGCAGACTATGCTGTGGTTGAGACGAACTGTTAAAGTTTTGGTTAAGTTCCACTCGAAAGGCACTAAACGTTATCACTTTTGGGGGCAGGGGTAATTATCCCAAGACCTCGTAATTGAGCCAACAAATTTCAGACCCAGAATGAACAAATCGGCACAGTAACAGTATTGGAAAATTTTAGGTATCCTGGGACCCTAGAATTATAATATAGCTATATATATATATTCAGTAGATATATACCATATATTTTATATATTTTATCAATTATATTTAACATATTGAGATGCACTTTATATTAAATGACCATTCATACTGGAGTATATATACTATCACTGTTTTATAGGCGAGTATAGGCTACTATATATACGTGAGTATAATATAACTATAATTTTATATATATAGTACCTTATATGATACGGTGAGTATATAAAAAACCAATTTATAACGTACTTTATAAAAGTTTAATTCTATAAATATTACTAATACAAATTAGACTACTATGTACCAGAGTTAATACTAATATATATAAATGGCTTATATACTTAATATATTATAGATTAGCATGTGATCTTTTCAAGATATATAACATATATAGCTAATAATATATATATAGCTTAAATATAATATTATACTATTATGTGACCAAAAATTTTCCGGTCAGATAGAAAACCATCGATATTCAATATAAATCAAACGATTCTTCTCGGCAATCAACACACTTACTCTCGGGGTTATCTGATAGTAAAGGTTATTATGATTTTTATGTTGCATGTCTTCTTTTTGTTTTCTAGTTTTTTATTTTTATTTCAACAAACGTTTTTGGCAGATAAATAGATATTTCAACAATAATATAGCTTTAACATTTACTTAAAACTATAGCGTTAGTTCACAGCGAGTCGACTATCTCATGAAAGAAAAACCGCAAAAAATTCATCAGATTAATGTTGTCCTGATTACAGGAAAACTAATCTTAAAAGTTTTCAAACTATATAATTTTTCGATTATATATATATATATATATATATAAATTATATATATTTAAAATATATATATATATATATATATAGATATAATATATATTATACTATATATTATTATATATAATATAATATATATATTTATAGTATATATTTTATATAATATATAACTATATATTATATATATATATATATATATATATATAACTATATATATAATTATATACGTAATAATATATATATATATATATATTATGATTATATACCGAGTATATAGTTAATTACAGTTGTCCACAACACTCACGCGGCAGGCCCTAATTCAAGGAGGGGGGTGTTGCACACCTCACAAGTGAACAACTAAAGCAAATTACGCAGATGAGCACAGACGCAGGCTTTGAAGTGGGGAGATTAAATTCAGACAGGAACACAGAAGAGGGGAAGAGAATTCCAACAGAATCAGATGTGGCAGGACGAAGGAGCACCGCAGTGAACAGCCTGGAGTTACCTACATCAACACAAATCAGGTGCAAACACAGCTCCCCGTAGTGCTACGCCAGGGCGACGTAAAAAGGTGGAGGTACGCGAGTGATAACCTCCCTCGAGCACCTGCCGCTGCGGTACCTAAGAAAAGAGATAAATCACCAACATCGCGCCGCAAAGATTAGAGGTCAAGTGAACTGGAAAGAACAGTTTATAAGCCTTATAAGTATTTTGGCCCTTTGACTCGACCTTCCAATAGCCGGGTGAAACCAAAGCCCGCCCCCCCAGAGTGGAGGAGCAAGTACTCATAACCAAGGCGGATGAGCTCTTGGTAATAGCTGGAGCAACTGGGAAGAGGAGAAAAAGTCTCGAGTCTTCAGTCTAAACAGAACTCCCGTTTCTTTGAGGCCGCCCAATCAACAGTTGTGATGTGATGTTTCCGAGACATTTTTTTATGTTAAGGATAAGGATGTTTATATTGTTCAACAGGATGCGAGAGAACGATCGGAAAGAGATAGGAAAGTTAGAAAGGCTGTCTTAGAGAGGGAGATTGTAGAAGTTGAGTTTTTAAAGATTGAATTTCACAAGGTTGCAGCGACCACCCCACGGAAATTCTATCCAGATAGCGCGAATAGAATCGGAAAGATTAAGAACAGAGGCAATTAGAGGTAAAAGAGGAGCAGAATTGAAATGAAGTTGAAGAATGAAGGGTCGAGTATCGGCATATGAGTGAATAGAGTAAGATGTGCAGGGTGAGAAGATCATTAATAAAGTGAGAATAAAGTAGGAGATAAGAACAAGAACCCTGAGGAACCACTATTTATAGATTTAAGGAGAAGTCGCCCCATCAACACAGCCGATATTGAGCGATTTGAAAAGAAAATAAGACATAAGTAAGCTCAAGAGAAGGAGGAAACCCAAAGGAGAGGAGCCTGGAGAGCAGTGTCGCGTGCATACCCGGTCAAAAGCTTTGGAATATGTCAAGCGCCCAACCACGCAAGTCTCCCCGTAGTTCTAAGAGCGGAAAACCATAATCAGTAAGATTGGAAAGTATATCGCCAGTAGACCTCGTGCAACAAGAGCCGTACTGGCGATCGAAAGGAAGTGAATGAGATTTCCAGATTTGATCTAAGAAATGAGAGTTGAGAAGAGTTTCAAAGATCTTAGATAGAATACAAGTAGGGACCGACCGGGGCTGCTCGGAAGGATCAGAGCGGCTTCTCTTTTTTTCGGAATAGGTTGGACATGGCGTGCTTCCAACACTGAGGGAAATGTTAGTATTCGAGACATAGAGAATAAGTTGAACGAGGGGCGGGATTGCACGGAAGAACCACTCCTCAAAACCAGGCGGAGGAATGCCATCCCGGGCCCACCCGCCTTCTAACGTTCGTAGAAATTCAGGAGCCCATGCACCCGATCAAATGTAATCCAGGCCAAGGCATAGAACACCTGAGAGTAGAAGGAGGAGGAATGAGGATGCCAGAATCATCCAGGGTTTGAAGTAGAAGAAAATAGGAGGACCAACTCTCCGACGCTCCACATGCCCGGAGTGCCGCAGACTCACATGAGTGGACTGACTGGACCAGATTGCCAAAGTCTGACCCCGACACTTGTCTAGCAGGTAAGGATTGGCATGATAGCGGTGGCCGAAGAGATTGTTCCTTTCAGTTGGAGAATAGCAATCAGAACCCATCAAATCGAAAAGAGGAGGAAAGGCAGATTTACAAAAGTTGTTAGAAATGTTTTTGGCAAGAAGGCCAAAAAGATTTGTCAAGTAGGAGAACCAAGGAGGTTAGCGCACTTTCATTTGAATGAAGCCCGCTTTGCTCGTCGAAGAGTATCCCTGCATTCGATTTCTAGGCTGAATAAAAATTAGCCAGAGTGATAGGAGACGGAATTTTTTCCCACCCCCGATACGCAGCTGTCTCTAGCCTGAATGGCCAGAGAACAAGCAGGATCGAACCATGATTATGAGGAGAGAAAGATTTAGTCGAAGAAGGAAGAACCTGCTCATGACCTTCAACGATTACAGCTCGGGCCAAAGCGGTCACAGAGACAAAGAGTCATTTCCAAATTATAGTCTAGCGTAGAAGCCACGCAAAGGCCTCTAATCGGCCGCGATCAGAGTACCGAAAAATAACGGCTTAGGGCCAGATGGAGCTGTTGGAGAGGAAACATTAAAATTAATAGCTATAAGGTTGTGTCAGCATTTAGCGCAATAGGAGGAGGTGGTGTATTTATAGAGAGAAGAACTAGTGTTTAAACATAGGTCAAGTGGTCTGCTCAAGAATTGGTTGGGGACGATCCGGATGTGTGTGGGTTTCTTTATTAGTTGCTCCAGATCGTTGAGAAGCTAATGATTCGGCCTCCTCCCCACCTAAATCAAGGTATGAGAGGACCCAACAATTCAGTGTTGGTGTACATTTGATATTCTAAATATGAGGACCGTCAGTATTATGGATGGAATGTATATGACAGTCTCGTGAGAAGTGGCAAGATATATTAAAAGGGTCAGAAAATTTGTTCTGGATTAGGAGAAACAGTTAGCAGAAGCACAAGATATTGTAGTAGAAATAAGAAAGATTTTAAGCCGACGGAACATGGAAGTTACGTTTCAGAGATTCGGGGATTCTCGGGACGTGTTACAGGAGTGTTTTATGTTTACATAGGCACATACTCACCCTTTTAGACGGAAATTATGAAATAAAGTATTTAAGTTAGATATATTAAACGAGTTAGAAGGATGAATCTTTAGCTTATCTGTGCTCTCAAGACAAGAGAAAAAGTTAGGGTGTGAATTAGAGAGGTTGGTATTCACGGATGCAGAGTTAGAGAGTAAGCCGGGGATGTTTGATAAAGTCGAATGAAAGCCCGCGTCTGTGCAAATCTGCCATCACAAGCTAGCACGCACACCAAACCACAAACACAAGAATAACAGACAAAACAGAACAGACAAAACGAAGTTTGAAATTAGATTAAAATAGTTTACTCACTAAAAAACGATAAATGATTAAAATGCTAACACCGTATTTACAATAAATATGTAAAACTGAAGAGAAAAAATCTAGAAAGTTTAAAACACACGCATCCACACCTAACAAATTTACGAATAAAAAAAAATTACAATCATTCAATATAAAACTTAAATATGTATAAATTAGAATATTGTCGCATGCTAAATATGTAAAGTGTTTTGTGAAAAACATCTTAAAATAAATAAAAAAATAGAAACACTAAAAACTAAAGTTAAAAGACGAAGAAAAAAAATATACTAACCTAGTACTAATCAAACTACGTATTGCACAATTCTAAAACTAACTATGACTGTCTAACATAACTAAAAAAGTTTCAAAAACAAAATTAAACGAATAACTTATCTTTATAATGTATTATAAGATTCTTCAAATATTAAACGCATATACTAGTTAAAAACAATAAAACAGGAGAGCACTTAATATACAAAACACACTTATTGAATATTCTTATAAAACTACTAATACTAATATATATATAAATTATTATAATATATAGTTATATTATATATTATATATATATATATATATATTAATATATATATATACTCTATATATATAATTAGTATATATATATATATTATAATATATATATATATATAATATTATATAATATACTATAATAGTATATATTATATATATATATATATCTTCAATTACTCTTGGGGTTGGTGGTTTTAATTATGCAAAATTTCGAATGACTTGAAGAAATTCGAACACGTTTTTTTCAAAGATAAAATAAGGAAAAATGTGATAAAATTGTGATTGAACATTTTTAATGATTTTCGCGTTTTTATTACGTTCTAATTATAGGTGTTGGAGAATGTGCTGCATATATAAAATATAATTATGACCATCGACTGATTATATGAATGGTATCTTTAAAAGATTATTTATTATTATTAGGTTAATTATTATTATTATTATTATTATTATTATTATTATTATTATTAATTATTATTATTATTATTATTATTATTAATTATTATATTATTATTATTATTATTATTATTATTATTATTATTATTCTTCTATGTATATTATTATTATTTTTAATTATTTGATTATTATTTTATTATTATTAGTATTTTATTATTATGTAATTTTTATTATTATTAATTATTAATTAATTATTATTATGTAATCTATTATTTTCTTCTTCTTCTTTATTATTATTATTATTATTATTATTATTATTATTATTATTATTATTATTATTATTATTATTATTATTATTATTATTATTATTATTATTATTATTATTATTATTATTATTATTATTATTATTTATTATTATTATTATTATTATTATTATTATTATTATTATTATTATTATTTACAAATATAAAAGATTATTTAATATTTAAACAAAAATGAATTCCACGATTTTAATTTTTAAATTAAATATTTTTAATGTTTAAAAAAAGCAGATTAATAAAAAAAAACCTTAAAATAGACAATAATTTATTTTTGAAAGAGTTTTGTTACCGCTAAATTTAAGAAACTGTTTTATTTATATTGGGTTTTTGAAATTCAGAAAAAGATTTGTAAATTTTTATACAATTTTTTTATTTTTTATTTATAATAATCAATTAGTTTTCAAAGACTATTGTTATATAAGTTGAAATGCAAAATATACTATGCAAACGCGAAACCTAAATGATTTGGATCTTATTTTTGGGTTGATAAACCCTTTAAACTATATATATCTTTCGGCGAAATAATAATAATAATAATGAACATTTAAACCAGCGTGATGTTTTTTAATATTTAAAAGTTGAGTAACTTTGCACAGGGATGGCACGAAAAATATCAAATGAAAAAATTCGACTGATCTTTTATATCAGGGGTGGCCAACCTTTTGCATACCATACGCCAAATTTTTTCACAGACGAGTTCAGATGCGCCATATATATAGTAGTATCATATATATATATTATATATATATATTATATATATATATATATATTAGTTATATATATATATATAATATTATATATTATTAATATAAGTAAGACTATATATCATATATGGATATAATATAGAGTGGAGATTACGTAATATTTGGAGTATTAATAATATAGTAAATATTATATAAATGAACAGAAAATATGATTTCTCTATTAATTATATTTGTTAAATTGCTTTGATGTAAAAATTGACGGCATATTTCTAATTGCTCACTTAATGAAGAAAAATAAACAAGCAATATATGAGAAGAAATTATAGAGTACAAATTACGCAGAGGTCACATATCACTGATCATAAACACAAATTTCAACGTGAAATGGCGAGTTTGAGCGATGTATTATAACAAGTGAAATGAAAATATGGAGTTTTGACTGGAAAAGATATATTGAATATGCAGAATCGACGGCTACATAACAATGCAGTAAACATTATCGATATGTGTGTTACATACTTCTTTATATAATATCTTGCAGATTTAACAAATTTCTTGGAAATAAAATGAATTTAAGTTGTCATTAAATAAATTCGTAAGAAATCCAGGCTTGACATAATCCAGTTACAAATATAAAATTCTGCGCAAAAAGTTTAGCCCGAAATGCGCCATTATAATCATAAAATGCGCCACGTTTGGGGCATGCGCCAAGGTTTGATATTTATATTAAAAATGCATGATTGTTTTTAATTTTTTTTAGTTTTATTATTTATATTAAGCAAATTCTAATTTTCAGTATATTCTACTATATATCATATAGTATATATATATAATATATATATATATATATACTATATATTATATATATTATTTATATTTATAATATATATATATATATATATTATATATATATATATATATATATATATATATATATATATATATATATTTTTTTTTTTTATTTTTATGTTTTATTATTTTTAATATAATTCTTGAGCTGGCAAACTATATATATTATGAAATTTTTAATATATTTTTTCAATTTTCAACAAACTTCTGGCATTGTAAGGCGTAAGTACGTAACACTCTTTTGTGTTGCTGTTTCATTGTGTCATAGACTATAGGCAATATTTTAAGATTTCGAACCTAGAGCTGGGGCCTAGGGTTTAAAATTGAAAATTAGTGCCAGATGCGGACTAATTATATATATTGTTTTTGTATAATGTCGTATAATAGATATGTTAGGCCATTCATTATTCATATATTGTTTACAATTTTAGCTCCCCTTATTTAAGAAAAGACACGGATATGCTGTCATTGGGTCTATTTACTCAAATTGAATGGGAGTCTCGATAGCCAGCCAGCTACAGCGCCTAGGCCCTATTTTATGAATGTTTATAGCTAACCAAAGTAAAATTTAGTATAAAACACAATTTTTTTATTTTACAGTTATTTACCCTTCCTGATTTTCCCTTTTGATTTATATAGAATGAATAAATCACTTAAAAAATAATACTATATCGAACTTAAAAAAAAAGTTTGTTAACAGTCTGAAAAAGTTAAAAAAATAAAAAATATCAAAAATTGATTTTTTTTCTTAAAAAATCCAAAAAATCACCAACCTTGATTTTGCATAATTTGTTTCTGCAGGGTTTGATCCTTTTCTTAGGAGAATAAAAAATAAAGGTGAGAATAGCAACAAGTTTATTTAACAAATATATAATAATATTGATGAAACTAAAATGAAAAAATATAAATATATTTATTTAAGACCTAATCCTAACTAATTCTATCTAAACTAATAAATAAATAATAAAAAATTATGTTAGAATTTAAATTTAATAGAATTTAGTTTTACTTTGAAGACGTAGCACACAATTATTAATAAATAAAGTTCTTATACTACAGACCTTCTCTTTAATAATTGGGCGGTTTCGAATCCCTGGATAATCTTGCAAAGGATGAGGATTAATTCTTTGTTGACTTTTCCAAATTTCCTTCTCAGTATACCAAGCAACGAATTTATTCGTGCTGGCAAACTTCCAGAAGGAATCAAAAATTTCATTTAGTAATCCAAAGATACAAAAGAACACAAGTCGTTTCATGATCAGAAAACAAGAATTTGAAAAGACTTCACAAGTTCTCAAGTTCTAGAAACAAGCAATTGACCACAAGAATCCAAAAGCCGTTTTCGAATTCGTAATTCAATGCCGCCTGTAGATTCTAAAAATTACAAGTACTTTTCAGGTGACAAATTTCGAGTCCAGTTATGAACTACCTATCGGCTTAAGGACAAATAATTCCGATAATTAACAAAGTCAGTAATAAATACTATAATAAATAATAAATAATAATAATAATAATAATAATAATAATAATAATAATAATAATAATAATAATAATAATAATAATAATAATAATAATAAAAACATATAATTATAATTATAATAATAATAATAATAATAAGTGAAAATAACGTTGGCGTATTTATATACAAATGAAAACTTTATATGACAATCGGAGTACTTTTACCTGTTTAAAAATAGTAGTAGCTAAACAATTTAAGACCTGCTCTTTTAAATTCTAAAACAACGTGATTTTAACCTTACCCCTATTGTCGGGTTCCAAATATCAAGAAAACGAACTTCACTTACACTACAATCTCTTCTTGTTTTTCCAATAAACCACTTAACAAAATCGAAATTCAATCTTTAAATCTTACAACTCAAAAACAACTAACTTAATGCTTTAAATTTCGTCCTCTAAACCAGGCGGTTCCAACTTTTTTGAAGGCTATTAACCCTTAAAGCGGATTAGGATATTAGCAAATGCCCCAAAAAGTTTTATTTAAAAACAAATTCAGATATTAGATATTGCATTTTTTTCTTTTAATTACCAAAATAAATATTATTTTTAATTATTTTAATCATTCTAACAAAGAAAACAAATGTTTTTTAGCAATCTTATTATTAATCAAGAGGTAATGTAAGTCAATGAGACGGTTGATATTGCTTAGTTCTAACAATTTTGTTATAATATTTGGTGGGCAGTTCCGGCAATGCAAATTGTAAGTCGTGCTCCAAGTTCAATCGGTTCTTGCTTTTGTTTTCATTGTCCCCATTGTCGAAAATACACTTTTTCACACCTGTAAGTTGTGGGGAATGGGATCAGCATTTTCAAGGTCTTTTCCACAAGATAATGAATAGGTACTCACACCAATTTTTTTCGCAAGAATGTTGCGAAGATGTTTTTCGAATTCGTGACTTTGTCAGTGGTGTGTCTTTCCGCTACGTCCAAGGAATGTGCTTTGTTTGTCTTGTGAAATATTCAGTATCTGGAATAGTTCCCTTCATCACTGAAAAGGGTCTTAGCAAACCCAAAGCATTTACTTGGCGATTTTCTAAATCAGTGTACTATAGATGACAAGTGGAGAGTTATTTAATCAGCAAATGAGCTTTTTTTCCATTTCTTTTTTCCGTCATGCACATATCAGCCTTAACGACTGTCCTTGGGACTCGAAACATCTTCAACAAGACGCAAGGCGTCGTACCGGCTGGCAATTTTCCGAAAAAAACTGGCAACCTTATCTTAATCTGTTTAAACATTTTAGATCTCGTAAAGTGTGGGAACTAGTCGAGTTTTATCGTATCGCAGATCATGCGCATAACAATACAAAGCAAACGAATTACTCTTATTTAGCAAAATTAGTGAAACGCATCCGATTTAGATTTTCGCTACAAATTAGGCCGTGAGAGAGTGGCAGTAACTTTGAAATAGATATTAAAAAGGATAAAATTATTTCACTCGCCTGCTTTTGCTCTTGTCCAAACCAACTAAAATATTGTTCAGAAGTTGGCGAAATCGGTAGGATCAACCACACATGCACGAATTTTTGGTCAGTGGGCGTCGGGCGAACGCTTCCTGACTCAAACGAACAACCACAGATAATTAATATATTAATCATGGAACATCGACACATACGAGTACCGATCGAACGAGCGAGCGATAGACCCGCCATCTGCGGCGCTGCGATATGGCGGCATCTGTGTATTTCCGTTACTGCTATAGGTAATAAAAAGTCATATTACCAAAAATTCTAATACACTTGTAAACTAATCACTATCGAATCTAGCTGATTAGCTAGCTCTGGATGTTTGCGAATGCGGTGATTTTGTTGAATAATTTATGTTTTGCGACTGTGACGAATGATCCAATCATTGTACGCGTTATCCTTTAACACCTCTGGAGAAATCCCGCATTTTACCTCCTTTGGGGGTAATTTACCGCACACCTAGGATTTTGGGAAAGCCGGCTGAGCTCTAAAGAGACGGATGCTGGGAGAGGTTAATGACAAAGTCCGCGCTTCACGTATGTAAGATGTACACTAATAGCTAGAATTATAATAAAAGCGGCATTGGTTCTATATATAGGATATTAGTAAGTATATATATATATATATATATTTAGCGGTCATGATTTTAATAGACGTATACAATCATGAAGAGTTAACATTATTTTACTAGTACAAAATTCCTATTATTTTTAATACTTATACTATAATATATGATATATTATATATTATATATATATATAATATTATTAAGTATCGATAAATTTATATATATATATATATATAGCAATATAGGGCAATTTGTAGAAAGATTGGTAGCGCTGTCTAGTAAATCAGGAGGTTTAGAAAGTTTGGCTTGGTTTTTAATTTCGCGTCCTCTCCTCTATCTCTCTCTCACGTCTCTTCAGGGAATTGCTCTCGTCGGTGAGTCTTCATTAATCTCTCTCCTCTTTCTCTCTCTTCTTCGTTCTCTATTCTCAGTTGCATCTCCTCTCTCTCTCATTCTATCTTCGTTCATCCGTGCTCATCGCTCTCTCTCTCTGCGTCTGTATAGGTATACATTATAATGCAATGCAGACGGATATTTTTATCATACTAAATGTGAAGCTAGATAGATTCGCAGCTCAGGCCTACGACTATCCAGACATAGTGACTGAAATGGATAAATGATGAAGGGCAACATAATCTTCATTACTAGAGTCTTTTTTTATTATTTAAAGCTTGTTATTTCATTATTATTGTGATTTATTTTTTTTTTTTTCAAACCATATAAATCTAAATGTACATTGATCTAATATTTTGTTAGTAATATTGATTATATATTTATTATTATATATATACTATTATATATATATAAGTATAATGAGTATTAGTTAGAATATATATATATTATTGAATTGCTTATATATATATATACTATGAAAATATATATATATATACTATTATTATATTATATAATATAGTATAATATATATATATATATATATAATATAATCAGTGTCTAAAGCTGACATCATTTAACTAGAGACACGGCGAAGACATACACAAATTCCTCTTCTTTTTTTCATTTATTCGTCAGAATATTTAAAAAACAATTTTATTGCCCATTTTAGGGGGCTCGAGCCGACGGGGGACAGAGGGGGGGACGAAGTCCCCATCGTGGCCACCGGGAGGCCGAGAGACCCGACTCCTGCCATCTTGCGGTTTACCCTATGGTATTCCCTTAGTTAAAATAATACCAAAGTGTAAAGGGAAGTAAAATTAATTCTGTTTTTTTTACTAAAGGGAATACCATTATGGGTAACCGCAAAAGATGGCAGGAGTCCGGGTCTCTCGGCCTCACGGATGGACGACGGGGGGGGGAACTTCGTCCTCCTCTGTCTCCCCGTAGGCTCGAGCCCCTAAATGGAGAGAATAAATTTTTTTAAAAAAAATATTTCCGACGAATAATTAATTGAAAAAAAAAAAAAATAAAAAAAATAAAAAATTATTCCACACCACCGCATTCGCAATAACGTTAAAGTCTTGACCATTATACCCAACCTTGTATATTGAGAGGCACAAAGAACTGCAAAAAAAAAAAAAAAAAAAAAAAAAAAAAAATTACAATATATTTCTATTAACTAAATTTAAGAATTAAAAATAAATTGAAATGATGTTTAAAGTAAAATTTGCTTATTATTTTATTTATTTTGTTTATTATTATGATTTATTATTATTTATTATGTATTATTTTTATATTATATTCATTATTCATTAATTATTGTACTTCGAAATATTTAAAATAGTGAAGCAAAATAATGCGTAATACAAATGCATTTTTTACAAAAAAAATCGAACTCAAAATTGCAAATTATTTCGTACGATTTCACGGGAACTTCGCAAAATTAAAAACTCGTCAAACTTACGTTTTACCAAATTTGTCAGTCTATCTAATATTAGGCCATATATATATATATATATATAGTATATATTATATATAATATAATATATATATATAGAGGATATAAGTATATTGATATATATATATATCTTAGAGTGTATAATACTTACTAATATATAATATATCATATATATAATATTAGTATATAGTTATATAATTACTACTACACTTATGACTTTAAGGGTATCATCGACTACATATACGCTGTAAATAAATATATATATATATTACTCATATATATATATATATTAAAGATGTACTGGAACTGAAATTTTTACTTCTGGCAAGAACCAGAAGTGGAGTGAATTCTGGCAGCCGAATTTCAGGAGCTTGAATTTTACTTATCTCCCCTACTACATTTATTTTTGTATTAAAGTTGGGCTGACAAATGGCAAACAGATTTCAAACAAATGTAGAAAATTAGTCATTTCTTATTTATTTTTCATTTTTTATCATTGTGTTGTTAGTTAATTCAGATCAACTGGT
>JABUQX010095336.1:30000-40000 GCA_015478945.1 Trachelipus rathkii
AATGTGATATTAAGGCGGTCTGTAACTCTAGCTCCTCGAGACGAGTCTCATGAGCTGTGACTTGAAGATGTGTCTCATGATCTGTGACTTGAAGACGGGTCTCATGATCTGAAGACGGTTTCATGAGCTGTGATATGAAGACGGGTGTGATGAGCTGCGATATGAAGACGGGTCTCAAGATATGTGACTTGAAGACGGGTCTGATGAGCTTTGACTTGAAGACGAGTCTCGTGATCTGTGATATGAAGACTGGTTTCATGAGCTGTGAGATGGGTCTCATGAGGTTTAACTCCTCAAAGAAGAAGGTTTAACATTAGACAGTTCAAAGGAACAGTGTCTATTTTAATAGCAATAAAATATAAAATAATTGAGATATATTGGGAAAAGGTAGTGAGACCAAGAGCGTTGATAAGGCGAAAGGCTTTAGGCCTCTTCAGAAGAGGCGTATGAGAAGGATTACTCCAAATATGCGATGCATGCTACATACAGGGACCAACTATTTTTCATATTTAATGAAACAGCATCAATTTAGGTGACATGAAAAAGTTCTGTCGGCGAGCTATACAGAGTACCCAAACCCTCAGGAACGTTTTTAGATTTCTACTTTGCTTAGAAGTTTAGAAGTTTGTTAGACAATTTGATTCCTTCAAGAAAGATCACTAGAAAATTAAATATCAAAGTATTAAGGATAGATGATGGTTTGAGTTGCGTTTTCATAGCTTTTTCAAGGAAATACTATTTAATTAAATAAGACTGCATAAGTCCTTAACATTATCTTGCTAAACCTTCAAGGAACATCGGTAGCTTATCTTGATACTTGAAGAGTAAATTCTATTGTTTTTACTGAATAGAAAATGCATACTGAATTTTCTGCAAAAAGATGACATTCTTTTCAGTGGCGGCGATAACGGGCCCGCACTGTGGGCGGGCCCCGGAGTTCGAGGGGCCCCTAACGGAGTCCAACTGTGAAACCAAACGGAAAAAATAATCTCTTCTCATTTGTTAATAAACAATAGTCCGCTGTTCCACAAAAAAAAATCATTCAATCGCATATTAAACAATTTCTTTTAAAATAAAATAAGATATCTTTTCAGAATAGTCGCATATGAATATGACAGAACAAATAGGTATTCTCCAGTTTTTGGTCAACTTCTTCCCAAAATGATGACAATCGAAATATGTCAGGGGATGTATATAGGTTACTTATCACTATATAATCGGTGGCATCAGGCACGCGTATCCCTCCACACTTAGAATGATGGCGACAGGGCGCGGGGAATCCTCTTTTATTTTTTAAATATAGTTTGTGTAGTTGCTTTGAATGCCCTCATTGTATTAATTACTTGAATGTTGTTGTATTAGTTGACTTTATTATATTTTAATTATATATATTAATAATATATATATATATATATATTATATATATATTAAATATATATATATATATTATAATAATAGATATTATTTATATATATTATATATATATTATAATAATATTATATATTAAATATATATATATAATTATATAATATATAAGTATATATATCATATATATCTATAATATTCCGACCCTTAGTCATCACCGCTACTCTTTAAAATATAGAATAAAATAAAATATGTCTCGCTTTTATTTTTCTGAGGAAGATATATAATAAGTCCCGCTTTTATCAATAGATTTCGTGTTATGAAATTTCAAAGTGCAAAACTGCAAATGAAAGTTATATAAAGTTATAGATATTGAAAATAACATCAATAATATAATTAATATATATATTATTATATATATATAATAATATATATATTAATTATATATATATATATATATATATTAATATATATATATATATAAATATTATATATATAATATATATAATTAATATTATATAATAATATAATATTAATATATATATATTTATTAATATATTATTATATTAGCATAATTATATGATATTAATAGAAATATAATTAGTACAGTGATATTAAACGATGGCATTTTGATAGTATGTATTATCGTACTAAAAAAAGAATAAAATAAGATAAATAATTACTAGTGAACTATGTTCGAAAATGTAATCACATAAAATCATTCACAAAGTAATGATTCATTTTCAAAAATCTGACTCAAATTCCTGATAGTTGAATAAATGAGAGAAGTAAATAAGAAATGCGTATATTTAGCAGATCTTGTCATATACATGTATCAGCTGCATACGAGTGATATCATGCTTATTGAATATATATTACTTATAGAAATAGCTCACAGAAACGTGCTTTAAAGCGCAATGCACAAAAAGAATGAGATCATGAAGAGCCCGCAAACTTAACGAACAGAATGAGCTGTTAGATATGCTGCAGTAAGAGGCGTTGATCTAAGTCGAAAACTCTACCGTGTAGCGGCGACTAAACGTAGAGATGTAGAAAATCTATCAGTTTTATATAAGCAAACTAAAGTAAATTCTCCAAAAGACATTTGGGTATTTAGTTATACTGATTTATGAAGACAACCCTTTTCTAAGGGACCCCATAGATTAATAATATTTTGTTGACGCCAGGAACAAAAGTGGAACGCAATTGAACGATTCTCTTTAACTGTTTTTATTGCGTCCACTTCACTGACGAGAGAGCCAGTCAAAACTAGTTTCAGAAAAACAAGAATACATAGTCCCATCTGACTGCGAAGATTTATTCTAGTAACACTTTTAATCCGATGAGCCAAAGCAATCTATATAAATAGATACTCAACACAAAACTGATATACTCTGAATATGTTATATATGGTTACGATTCGTCAAGCCAGTATACGTCAGGTAGTTTCAGAGTATCTCAAGCCAACATACAGATGCTTGTTGATTCTCATCGTTAAATAGCTTTGCTTTTGTCCCTTGCTATGAAGACCTATGACTAATCGACTCCATGATCATTCACAAGAATAGTTGTGTAGATATTAGACAATTCAAATGATTGAATTTTGAGCAGCGAGAAAAAAGTACTGAGTTAGGATAAATTAAATAACTATTGAATGCCAGCAAATCACATAGCATGATAACTCTATCATAATGATGTACTTTTTGATGGTATGTGAAGAAAAAAGTAGACCATATCTCCACAAGAGAAAGGTGATCAAACTCTCGGGAAGGGAACATCGGAAAGTGGAAATAAATTTTTTACGGTTCCTGCTAAAATACACATATTATCACACAAGATTCTGATGCGTGACGACAACTTTAAAGCTGGACAAATATTGTTCTCGTTCAATTCTCGACATATACGAAGTGATTCAACATTGTCTATTATTGCCTCCGCCATTATTAATGAGATATATGAACAGACAACTCTAATTCGTCCACCAAATCTTGTCCGAGTCTTAGTAGACAAGCTTTTTCGTATGAATTAATATATGTTATCTACTCTCCTCATTGGTACACGTTATATTTATATCTCAAGCTCACCTTTAGCAAGATGACAAAATAGTTAGTAAACAAGTACAATAATTCAACATCAGGAAAATACAAATAACATACGAGTCGCATAACTATGAAGGTTCACTTGCTCTTTACTGGTTTCATTATAGGATGAAGCATCACTTGACTCAGTCGAATAAAAGCGAGCTCTAGTCTGCACTATCTCCGTTATTCACTTGCACTTGAAAATTTCTAGACATCCATCTATCCCTAATGACAGTCAGAACAAATATCCCAAGAGAGTATTTCTTCCCTCTATAGAAAGTGAGATTTTCATTGTGAGAGAATCCCTCATTGCTGAGAAATATAGATTTATCACAACCATGACAGAAAAAATATCACCATTGCGTCTCTTACAAATTATTCTCCTCGCACGAAGCTGAGCCGACACTGAAGCTTCTCTATCTATGTGAGTGTGGATATAGGATAAGGAGAGAATTGCGAAGATGCACAAATATTTCAGCCGAGTCTAAAACAATATGGAATGAAAACACAACAGTCGACGACATATTTAATGATCTCATGTGTATTTGTGACCGACATCGGAGGTATCAAAAATTATGTTCAAGCATATTCTAAGCAAATCTTGTGAAGAAGAGAACAAGAAAAATTTGATTGATCTCGAGAAAAGGAGAGAAAGGACGTATATATAAGAGATGAGTACTGGATATGTTCTGACACTAAGCTTGCAAGACTTAGGTCTAAATGAATCAGTGGTCAGTTACATTGTACCAGAGATATCACAGGAACTTACATAGGAAAAAGAAATGTACGCTAAAGAGAAAAACCTACATTAGTTCGTCTAACATCACATGAGAAAAACTAGTGTGCGAGTCAGAACGATAACGAGATGACTTGTGTGGACTAGCGACAGACATATGAATTACAGTAGTAGCATTCTTGACGTAGGGTTTACGTGTTCGACTGTCAAAAATATAACATTGACATTGCACCGAAAAATATGCTCTTAACACTTACCACGGAAGAGCGGGAAGATCTCGAATCTAGCAACAGAACAATTACGGATGGATATTGTGTTTCAGGCCTTATATAGCGACGGATGATAGTTACTTCCTTCAAATATAGGGCGATAAAGTGAGTTTTTACCTCCCCGTTTAGGTGGCGCAAAACGACTTCGTCCGAGCACAATTCACTAGAAGGGAATAGTTCAAACTATAGTGGCCATATCTACAGTGATACAACACAGATCATACAAATGAACACTGCCATGTGGCGATACCACCGGATCCAATTTCTATCGGAGTGGCTAAAACCTAGTAAATTATATAGAACCCTGGACTTCTGAATATATAACCCAGCACTGTTCGAGAACCTAACAAAAAAAAACTCTGACAAAAGGAATTCTTATTATGAACTAGCCAAAATAGGGTTTATTCAGAAATGTTTTCAGTTCTACAATCCTATATACTAGAAATACATTGTTCGACAGATACAGGCGTGCTGAACGTAAGCAAACAATATATTACACATCACAGAGCGGAAGGAAAGAATATCTATAAACTGAGGACCCGCGGTTTTAAATATAAAGAAAACATCTACATTTAGAACCCTATCCTATAATTATATATATATATATATATTATATATATATATATATATATATATATATATATATATATATATATTATATATAATATATATATATAAATATATATATATATATATTATATATAATATAATATATATTATAATATACATATAATATATATAATATAATATATATATATATATATATATATATAAATATATATATTTATTATAATATATTCCAAAAGTAGCGGTGTTAAATTTAACCTACCTAATATATATATATATATATATATAATATATATATATATATATATATATTATATTATACTAATATATATATTATATATAATATATATATAATATAATATATATATATATATATACCGTATATATATATACCGTATATATATATATATATATATATAATATATATAATATATATATATATATATATATATAATATATTATATATATAATATATTATATATATATATATTTATAAAATATAATATAATATATAATCGGATGATAATTCTGAATTCTATGTCCATTTTTAGGGGGGTGAAAATTGGGCGTAGTACGAGCCCAATATTGGACCCTGTCCCTTATTAACATATTCTCTTTAAATTATTAGTTTTTCCAATGTTCCAGGAGTAACTATTCTTCTATGGCTTTATGATTAGCCAAAAATAATAGAAATATGGGCATCTTGATTGGCTCCTACAGGCACTCAATCACCCACAAAAACAAAATCGAAAAACATTAGGCAGAGCTGCAACAGTACAACAAAAGTCCAGGACTCATAAACACCCTGATCTACCCAAAAAATTACAACATTAAAAACCTCCGAACCCTAAGCCAAACAATCACTACATAATAGCAACAACGAAAACAAAAAACGCAGACGGAACAACGATATACAATCCCATCACTACAGAAAACAACTGAAAGCTGAAAAAAAAATCAAACATCACTGAACAAAATCAGATCAAAAAAGATGTCGTAGTACAACCAGCAAAAAAGTAAAGAACCAAAAAGCAACAAAACGACTAAGAAAACAAAAAAAAACATCCCATAACAAAACCCCATGATAACCAAAAGCTGAAGCATAAATAGAGAAAGAAACGATACGAAAAAAAATCAAATAGCCCACACTACGAAGAAAAACCCTTAATACCCCGAACTAAACACAAACAGGCAATACCACCAGTACAACAGCAACGTGCAGAAAAGCCCCAAAACAAAAACAAAAAAAATACTAAATAAGCCAGTCAAACGACTCCACACTTAACATCAGTAAAGAAACTAACATAACATAAACATCAACTACCCAAAAACAACTAAAAAAAAACAAAAAAGATATATAAAATATAAAATATATAATATATAAAAAAATAAATAAACATATAAATATAAATATAATAAATATAATAAATAAATATATATAATATATAAAAATATAAAAGAGACCCCAACAAATTCGCACCCAAAAACCACGCCGCACGACCTCACACCACTAAATAAAGAGACGCCTCCGCTCACCACCAGCGAAAAATGCATGCAAGGTAACAAAATCAAGCATGAACCACCAGCAAGCAAAGCCCTCAAACGCGTCTCGTCTGCTTAAAAAATAACCTAAAATTAACTGACTAACCATAAAAAAATGAAAAATATAAATAAAACAAAACTAAACTAAACAAAATAAATAACAACAAAAACATAAAAACAAAAAAATCAATAAATACAATAATAAAAATAAAATATATACCAAATATAAAAAAAAAATAATAAATATAGATAAATATAAAAATCACGTAAAGGGCCACCAACCGACCAAAAAAAAAATCCGGCCGACCACCCCCAAATGAAATACATAATAATATATAATAAATATAAAAACATATATAAAAAATAACATAAAACTAAAACAAATAAAAAAAATAACTATAATAACTAAAAATATAAAAAATATAAATAATAATATAAATAAAAAATAATAATAATAAAAAAATAAATAATAGATATATAAAACAACCCACTCATATCGAAATCGAACTAACGAATAACGAAAAATATAATACAAAACAAAAGCAAAATAAATAAAATAAACAAACTATAAAATAAAATATAAAAAACTCTCACAACAAAAACACCTTAACCAACAAACCCCCAAACCCTAACCTAATAATGAAGCCCCCAAAGCCCAACCTAAAATAGCCCCCAAAACGGCCCCTTAACCTAAACAGAAAGCCCCCAAACACTTTGAATCATTGAAAACAATGACGTTTATCTTGCCTCAATTAGAAGTACGATAAATATTAGAGGTTAGTTTTCTGAAACCATCTTCTTAACATGAGATATTTGAAGTCGAGTTGCTCCTCTTTCTGATTGAAGGAAGTTATGAAGAATGGAATCGTCAGTTTAATGGTGGATAGGAATTGAAGTGACAGATAGAAAATCGTTAATTAAAAATTAGGGAAAGAGAATTGACAAATAAGACAGAGCCCTGAAGATCACAGGTAATTATAGTCCTTAGGGATGAACTATGACCGTCATGAAGTATGGAATCGTTAGTTTAACGGTGGATAGGTATTGAAGTGGCAGATTAAAGATTATCAATGAAAAATTAGGGAAAAAGAACTGAGAATAAGACAGAACCTTGAAGATCCCAACTAATTATAGTCCTTAAGGATGAACTATGACCACCAGTTATAGCCGATACAGAAAGACAGTAAAGAATAGAAATTATTTTTACAGAGAGAAGAGTTGATACAAAAAAGAGAAGTTTAGTATTTAAAGCCTCTAAAGTCAAAGCTAAACTCTATCGAAAAAGTTCGATATGTAAGGCGTAACTTCAAAAGATTTCCTGAAATTCTGAGATGCAGAGGAACAAGAATCAATGGGAAGATAATGAAAAGTAAGCAGAAGAATAAAAGAAGGGCAAGTCGGTGATAGATGAAGACTAAGATTATCTTTGGACTTTCAACTTTATTAAGAGTGAAAAGAGTATTACAGGAATTGTGAGTGAAGTAGAAAGGAATATAGAGAAGGAATGAAGGAAAAAGCATGAAAACGGAAATTAGAAATGCTTGTATTGTTTATTTAAATATAAAAAATATAAAAAGAGAGTGGTTTAAAAGCATGCACTGTAAAGCTTTTATTATCTTCGACGCTAAGCAAATTTAAGGCCTATTAAATAATAGTATTTATTTTTCTTGTTCAATAGTTATAAATCTCGTATGACAAATTGCGGAATTTATGCAAGCCCCAAAATTAATTTTGTCTTTTTCATTTTTAAAAATTAAAATAAAGTATTATTTTTTAGAATGTCTTTTTCTAAAGAAGAAGAAAAACGTATTTTTAATTATTAATGGAGTAAATAGGCTTAGGGAAAAATGAAATATATTAACTGAATTTCACATTAAGGATCGTGAACTAGCATGCTTTGATTTTGAAGAAAATAAATAATACTGGCATTGTTGAGATAAAAGTTGGATATGACAGATCAAAAATAATGTTAAACTGAATAAAACTTTTGTAAAGTTAAACTAAGTAAAAATCCTTGGCCTATTGAAAGGTATACAAACAAAGAATAAGATTCGTGTAATAATGTTTCATACGAAATCTTATTCTTCACCAAAATATTCGAAACAAAAAGTAAGCGATAATGAAAATAAAGCAGTTGTTCGTGGGAAAAGGGTATTAAAATTTATAATCCCAATAAAATGAGTTTGAAAAAATATTCATGATTGACTCACAAGAAGAATTTGTGCTGATGACAACACAATAAAAAATCATATCGAAATATCATTTCCATTAGAAAATAAAGGTCTTCGTTACTGCTTTTAAACTTGGTAAAAGGCCAATTTTCCTCGTAAATGAAAAGTATCATCGAAATAATTTTAAGAAATCATCTCTGGATATAAATCATGTTAAAAAACAAAAAAAAACTTGACTTTCAGTAAATACTGTTGATTCTATTTTATGAGTAAACTTGCATCAGAGAGAGTACCATGGAAGGAAGGACAAAATATTCTTGACTGAAATATATTTCTCTTCATCTCCAACAATGGATTGAAATTGTGCAAAGAAGAAATTGATTCATCAGTTGATAATTATAAAAATTGATTTGAAATGTGATGCTGCTAAAGGAAAAGAGCAGAATATTTTAAATGTTCATGAGATATATAAATAACACTTGCAAATTTTTTTTAAACTAACATCTTAAACTAAGGAAATATAACTTTATTTAATTATTAAATTCATTTTTTTTCATTCTTACTTGAAGAAATTTAGGAAGAAAAATTATTTGAGAAATAAAAACTTATATTGTTTGTCACAAAATTCCTGGATTTAAAGTTATCTAATCAAATTTTCAATTTTTTTTTTATTATTTAGGGCATGCTGTAGGTTATGTATTGTATAGAACATGATTGATATTAGAGCGCCCGGTACTTGCTTATATATATATATATATATATATATATATATATATATATATATATATAATATAGTATATAATAATATATATATATATATATATATATATATAATATAGATATATATATATATATAGTATATATATAGAGTATATATTATATATATATATATATATATATATATATATATATATATATATATATATATATATATATATGGATCGAAAAAAATTCATCCCACATCAAAAAATTTCAAATTTCATCAAAAAAATTTCAGCCCACATCAAAATATTTCATTTACCCATCAAAAATTTCATCCATATCAAATATTCAAATCATCAAAAATTTCATCCACATCAAAAAATATTTCAAATTTTCATCAAAAAATTCATCCCACATCAAAATAATTTCCAAATTTCATTTTCAATTTAATTCTCAAGCTTTTACTTAATGTTTCAATTTCTAAAAAATTTTCTCCCACATCAAAATATTTCAAATTTCATTAAAAAATTTCATCCCACATCAAAATATTTCAAATTTCATAAAAAA
>JABUQX010095336.1:52500-60760 GCA_015478945.1 Trachelipus rathkii
TCTGCGCTTCAGTATATTTTCATTTTGTTGTCAATGACAATGTTCATTATTACATTCTTGCCAATCTTGAAACAGGATCAGGTGCTAAACAGAATTATTAGAGAAATTTGCCGATTCAATTAAAGTGTGTTCCGATATGTTGCAATTTTTTACTTTTAATATATTAATTTCAAAGTTTGAACTTATACACTAACCTTTGCTGCAGCATCTACTACATCATGCAGTGTTTTCCACATGTCCTGGAATCCAAATGAAGTATATGTTTGACAAATATAAATTAGCAATTAATGCACTAGTATGTAATGTATTGATAAATCATTTTATATCGTCATTGGATAAAGATAGGAAATTGTTAAAGTGATGGAACACTCTGTGTTGGTTTTGATTTAAATGTACCAATAAACTGCATACGTTTATAATTATGACAAATACAGTATTACAAGTAAATTCATTATATTTCAAGCACAACACATGAATTCATAATTATTATTTTTTATTTTATTTATAATTTTGGTATTAAGTTAAGAGTTTGAAAGAGATGAATTTTCCTTTAAAACTTCTGTTGAAATATTATATGTGTTGTATTGGTGTTTAAGAAGTGCCTTTTAAACTGTAATTATTATTATAGATTTTTTTCAACCTACCTATAAGTGGGTTAAGTCATTGACCCTATAAAAATAGATATCATATCTAAATAATTACGTTAAATGATCGTATTTTGATGATCTTGCACTTGCAATATGTTTTTACACCAATATATTTTCTTTCGTAGTTAACGACATTGTAACCTTCAACTTCTATAATGGTCATTCTTTTACAACGGAGAACTCTAAGAGTCAGTCTATTTCCCTGGCTTTGTTCATGATCAAGGATTTTACACTAATCTTTGAGAGCAAGCCAAAATTAAAACTTTTCTTGACCAATTAATAGTCTCATTAAGGTGCAATAGATCTCCTATCTGATCCTCAATTCTTTTTTCAAAATATTTTTAAGAGTACCATGAGTTTCTCTGCTTTACCTTTAATATATTTGACAATTAAATTATAAGTTATTGAAAATATAATGCAAGACTAATTTGTGAACCTATTTATTTGAATTCCTTCGCATGCGTGGTTAAAAGAAGTGGATCATTTAGTATCCGCCGGAATCCTTACGAAATAAAAAGCGGGATTCAAGTGTTCCAAAATTGATATAACCCATTCCATTATTCTATATATATATATATATATATATATATATATATATATATATATATATATATATATATATATATATATATATATATATATTATATATATATATATATATATATATATATATATATATATATATATATATATATATATATTTCAGTATCAATGATTGCTCTACAATACCCAACTACTCAAAAAGTCAAATAATGTTGGTATACATGTACAAATTTCAAGCACATATTTAAAGACGCATGGTATACATTAACGAATTTAAAACATATCTGCAGAGCGATGATTTAACGAATATTTCGACAACAGTGAGCGTTCCTTTTTTATCCAAAACTTTGGCAGCTTATAAAGAAAATCACTAAGATTTATTTTTAAAAGATGAAATTCTGACTGGAGAGAGAAAGAAGAAAATATGGAATTAAAACTTGTACAAGAATTCTTGTATAAAACATTATAAAAAAAAAATACTTGGTTCCATTCTTTTATACTTCTTTAATGCGAATGTATAAATATATGAGGTAAAAATATAAAATTCAGAAGTGTATAAAGTATTATAATTTTTTTTATATATATATATATATATATATATATATATATATATATATATATATATATATATATATATATATATATATATATATATATATATATATATATATATATATATATATATATATATATATATAAAGTGAAAGAGATGTATCTTTCTTGCTTCCTCCACTGCACAAGGTAGTTGTTGAAGTTCTTTTGAAGTCTCACGTAATGACTTCCATTTTACGTTGTACTAGCTTATTGCAGCATTTTCTGTCGGACATCGCCTCTTTCGCTTACAGAAGCTATATGCTACGCTTGAAACTCGAGGCTAATAAACCAGTAATAAAATTATTTTTAACCTTTTTAAGCATTCATCTCTATAGTGGAAGAGTTGAGCAGCTATTTGTTTTTAGTTAATTTTTAATAAATCATATGTTAAGTAAAAAAATAATTACAGCATGTATACTTTGGTCTGATGAAAATAATATAATATTAAATATTATATAATATTTTATAATATTAAATTTTATATGATGACTGCATGCAGAACACGAAAAAAAATTCCGCTTCTAAAAGAAAAATAGCCCGCATTCTATTGGTAAATATGGTCGAATATGCAATACAATGACACAAATCAATTGCATTCAATATGAGAAAACAAATGTTACTCAAAAATAGGCCATTATATATTATTATTATTATTATTATTATATATTATTATTATTATTATTATTATATATAGTATATATATTATTATTATTATTATTATTATTATTATTATTATTATATATATATAAATATATATATATATATTATTATATTATATATATATATATATATTATTATATTATTATATTATATATATATATATATATATATATATATATATATATATATATATATATATTATTATTATATTTAATATTACATTTATTTATATATATATACATATATAAGACATATTTATTTATATATATACATATATATTATTATATTATATTATTATATTATTATTATATGGCTATACATACATATTATTATTACTTCATATATATATATATATATATATTTAATATATATATATATATTCACATAGCAATATGGCTAAAGCCTAGTCCTATACTAGTTCTACACACATCCCGGGATATTTTGTATATTCTTAAAATATGCTTAGAAAATTACCAAAATCATATTCCAAAAGGGCTGGATGTAGAATGTGATCAGAATGTGACAAGCAAATTATCAAAGAACTTTATTGTATTGAAAAATTGTGAACATCCTAAGAATAGTTTTGGTAAATTCTCAAAACAAAGTTGTGGATATCCGAGTCGGGATCTGAGTGTATCTGAAATTCTGGCTTCAACTCCACTGTATTGAATATTATTTTATCGGATTAAAATAAAGAATTTTTATTATTAATTTTTTTTATATATATTATTTATATATTTATATTTATATATAATTTTTAATAATTTTTATTAATAATTTTTCCTATATATTATTTATTTTTATATTTTATAATGTTTTATTGAAATTAACAATATAATATATATATATATATATATATATATATATATATATATATATATATATATATATATATATATATATATATATATATATATATATATATATATATATATATATATATATATATATATATATATATATATATATATATATATATATATATATTTTAGAGAGGAAGCCCTAAGCTAGTTTTCTTTCAAAATATTATAGAAAAATGCCATAAACATTGTGCATATATATTTTTTATATATATATAAATATTTGCAATCATTGTAACTATGTTTTTGATTTCACTGTGTCAAATTAAATTAAATGTTAAATTTTCTAATTTCTAACAAAATAAATAATTATCTTGACTAGCTAATTAAGTTTAAATTAAAATTTACTTTAAAAATAAATTCCTAGTTGGCAACACCACAACTTTGAAAAAATTTTGATAGCTTCAATTTGCTAGTGGTGAACTGTTGACATTGAAAAATATTCAATATTGCTAAAAAATTAAAGAATTTTTAATTGATGGAGTGGAATAGGAATCAAAAGAGGATTATTTTAAAATCCCTTGCCCTTCGTCATTACTAGATATTTATCTTGTAGGCAATGTTTCTACAAAAGTTTTAAAGTGGCCAATGAAAGAAATTAATTCTAAATGCGTTAAAATATCAGTTGGAAATAACGAATATTTAGTTTTTCCTCTCATACATTGTGAGAAATAAAAACTTATGTATATAATATATGTAAAGTACTATTTATAAGGTAGTGTAATAGACTAAATATATTGCAGTTATATATATTTTGAAAGATGCCTTCATTCATCAAAAATGAAAATTATTACATTATTGAATTTGAAGATGGAATTCAGTTAATTCCAAGAAATTGGCTGGTTGGTGATTAGGCATACTGGCCCAACTTTACAAATATAAACAGATATGAAAAAGCTGTGAAGGAGATGGAGGAGGTACAGGAACATTGGAAAAAATATAAAGTCAAGAACATAGTTTGTAAAGCAAGTAAGTAGATTTAAACATACTAATATTCCTTTGATTAATCTTAAAATTATAGCATATAATCATCAATTGTTCAAGACTATTGTTGCTATATATATATATGTTGTATATATATATATATATATATATATATATAGAGTATGTATATATATATATATATATATATATATATATATATATATATATATATATATATATATATATATATATATATATATATATATATATATATATATATATATATATATATATATATATATATATATATATATTATATTGTTACCTAGAGGGTTAATCTACCCCTGGATTTTATGAAAATCACAGATATACTCTTAAAAAAATCCCTCTCCAATAACGGTGAAATCGAAAACACTCCCCCCCTTATAATAGAAAGCCACTCCCTCCTCAAAGTTGTAAAACCATACCATTTTGTTAAAAAAAAATCAAAAATTTTTTTTTAAAATCACAGGATATGGAGCCTGGTGGGCACAATGAAGAATAAAAAAAAAAAGACGGTAAAGCCTTAGGAAAAAAAGTTAGCAGCCTCTGAAAGTTAAAAATTTTCCCATAGACATTTATAATAAAATTAGTGGGCCTCGTGCTCGTTTTAGGATCCTAGTTTAGGTTATGATAAGATTTGTTACGTTCATAGATTTTCTGTGTATACCTAACAAAAACTTATCATAACCTGACTTAGAGGGCCTGAAATGAGACCTGGACCTTGATCGATCAATATTGAAAAGTCTATGGAATTTTTACAACTTTGAGGCTGTAACTTTTTTTCCTAAAGAGAGCGACAATTTTCGTTTCACTATTCTTCATTATTATTTTTTTAGAGTATATCCTGTGATTTTCATAAAAATCGGGGGTGACAACCCTCTGCAACAATTACTGTATATATATATATATATATATATATATATATATATATATATATATATATATATATATATATATATATATATATATATATATATATATATATATATATATATATTATATATATTTATAAAAATATATATTATATATTATATATATACACATATATATATATGTTATATATATATATATATATATATATAGAAAAGATATATATATATATATATATATATATATATATATATATATATATATATATATATATATATATATATCAGGGGCGGCTCGTCGTACAATTTATAGGTGGTTGCATCTGAAATTTCACCTTTTTAATTATTATTTTGATAAAATTAGTAAATAATCCTAATTATTACCTAATACAAGTAAATATAATTATTATTTAGTTTAATTAAGTTATTTAAATTATATATATATATATATATATACTGTATAATATCTGAGTAATCTAATTTTATTTATTTCTTTATTGAAAATGATTTGAAACTACATTGATGAATTTGCTTATTATATAGATGAAATATACTTATCATTGATCAGGTGATAACTAGGAATAATTATTAATTTAGACATAAAAAAATTTGCTTAAAAAATCAAAAAAATCATGATTTTAGCCATGACTTAGCCATGTGATCCATTAGAGATTCCTCTATAATTTTTACAATCTCCTGCCTCCCTTACCTTTATAAATGGGAACTATTATTGACCTTCCCAACCTTCCGGCACTCTACTCTCCACCCAACACCTGTTCAGAAATCTCAGCATCAAGGCTCCCAGCTCCTCTCCTCCCTCCTTCAGCAATTCAATATGTATCCCATCCTCACTAGGAGTCTTTCCGCTCTTCATTTTCCCTAACGTCTCCACAAATTCCTCCTCCGTTATTCCCTCCTCCTCCACTCCCTCTCGTTTCTCTCCTCCTCCTCTCTCTCCCCTTCCTCTTCCGGCTGCACCTTCACATTCATATATATAGCAGCATATAGTATATATATATATATATATATATATATATATATATATATATATATATATATATATATGGCATATTTGTAGATACTGTACTGTGATATTAGAGATGTAGGTGACATCCGCATGAGATCCGCATCTGAAACCAAATCTCTGAAAACATCCGCATCTGCATTCCACACTTCAATGACATCCGCATCCACACTTTGTCATGAAGATGCGGATCTGAAATATATATATATATATATATATATATATATCTGCAGTTATATATATACTTCAATATATATATATATATATATATATATATATATATATATATATATATATATATATATATATATAGCTATACATCTATATTTATATATTATATATATATATATATATATATATATTTTTATATATATATATATAAAATATATATATATATATATATATATATATATATATATATATATATATATATATATATATATATATATATATATATATATATAGCTATACATATATATATATATATATATATATATATATATATATATATATATATATATATATATATATATATATATATATATATATATATATATATATATATATATATATATATATATATATATATATATATATATCTGAAAGTTTCATAGGATTCATGAAAAGTTTGTTATTTTTTAATTTTATCTTTGTTTCCCATCCGAAAAGAATAAATGTGAAAATCTCACACCCGCTTTCACATACGCATCAGCGCTGATAGTGGAAACATAAGATCCGGCATCCGCGGATGTCAATAATATCACATTCGCGATATTAATTTTGTCAATTCCCGTAATGGGAACCTATATATATATATATATAAACAGTTATATATATATATATATATATATATATATATATATATATATATATATATATATATATATATATATATATATATATATATATATATATATATATACGGTATATATATATACGGTATATATATATATATATATATATATATATATATATATATATATATATATATATATATATATATATGTATATATATATATATATATATATATATATATATATATATATATATATATATATATATATATATATATATATAGACGTCCCCTATTTTGCGGGACTGTCCTGCATTTCACTATTTTTTTTTAGATCTTCTGTCCCGCAAAAATCTTTACCCAATGCAGGACAGTGTAAAGTCCAAGTACAATTCTGGTTCAAATTAAGTACGTAAATATTGATTTATTAGACTTATAAAGAGTTATTTCTTATTTACTACTACATTTGATTGTATTTTTTTGTTATAATATATATATATATATATATATATATATATATATATAAAGAGTATAAAGATATATATATATATATATATATATATATATATATATATATATATATATATATATATATATATATATATTTATATATATACATATAAAGAATTAAGCTCGCCAATTGGCTCCACAGGCTATACTGTATAATTTATAAAGTATAGCCTAGGCATGAAGATGATTGTCCCGCATTAGGTTGAAAAAAATCTGGCCAGCCTATATATATAGGACTTGTTATGTTTTATACGACTCCGTCAGTTTTGATATTTTTTTTTGTTTTTTTTTAATATATTTCTAGTATATGATCCTAACAATCAATTTAAGTGGTGGCGGACATGATTGAAAAATATATATAGGACCTGTTACGTTTTTCGTTATATATATATTTTTTTTAACTAAAGGAATACCCAAGGGTAAACCGCAAAGATGGCAGGAGTATGGGTATCTCGGCCTTTCGGGGAACGACATGGTAGGACTTTCCCCTTCTCCGGGGAGGGTCTCCGGAACCCCCGCTCTTTGGTATTTGGGTGTCGCGCGGGGTTCCTCCGCCCCTCCCCTTTTTTTAAGATTTCCACCTAGTACCGTTTGCGTTAGTGAATGTTTTGAGAACATTTAATTAGTTTGTGTGAAGCTTTACATAATATGTTGTTTATGTATCGAGTAAAGTACATTTGAGTTTCGAATGTGATGGCTAGGAAAGCTGTGGCTTTATTGATGGGTATGATTGTGTTGTATAGCTGAACTGTGTGGTTTTTGTTAGATTCTCCTTTATCATGGGTAAATAGTG
>JABUQX010095337.1:2500-12500 GCA_015478945.1 Trachelipus rathkii
GAGCAAAGGTTGCAACAATTACCATTTTTATTTTTTTACGCCTTGGAGAAAATGTTATTTTTCTTTTTATATCCTTTTTAGGGGGGTTCGAGCCGATGGAGGACAGAGGGATGGACGAAGTCCTCCCCGTTGGCCGAGAAACCCGAGAAACCCCGACTCTATCCATCTTTAAATTTTACCCGTCGGGTATCCTTTAGTTATAAAAGAAAAATATCAACATTTGGCAACTTTGCGCGCTCCCTCCGACTACTCCAGCTTCTTTGTATTCTCAAAAAAACTGTAATTTTTTTCAACATTTTAACAATTTTTCTAATTTTTTAAAAAGCGTTATTTTTTAATTTTTTTTTTCAATTCAAGGGTAAAAAAGTCTCCTGATTAATAAAATGAGTATTTATTTCGTGTAGCTGTTATAGTTTTTAGTTACATGCCCTGGCCTCTTCGGGATGCGGACATATATATATATTATATTATTAATATTTTAAATATTATTAATTAAATAAAATTTAAATTAATTAATTTTATATAATTTATATTTAATATTATATATATTATAATATATATATATATATATATATATATATATATATATATATATATATTATATATATATATTATATATATATATATTCTTTCAAGTGACGTTCACAACAACGAATAAAAACAGAAATAAAATTTTGGGAATTTCATAATTTTTTTATAATTATATTTCACCAGTTTTTAGGAAATAACATAAGTTTAATATATTTTCGGAAGATAAAATAGTGTTAGAAAACTTAAAAAAACATTTAAAAAAAACCATTTTTTTTTGCGATTTCATGTGACGTTCACAAACTCAAGAATAAAAAACTCAAGAACGTAAGATCGAAAAATAGCAACCTTGGGGGTGGATGAAGAAAAATTCCGATTTTCGCTAGGAAATTTTCTTCCGTTTGAAAGAATATTGAGACAAATCAAATGGGAAAGTAAGAAACTTCTTCCGTTTAGCGAAGAATAAATTTCAGGATTTTATCACTTTCCGGCCCTTTTTTAGGAATTTTTTTTTAAGGGGAAAAATCAACATAAAACAAAAACGTACATCCTACAATAATACCATTTTTAGGCATTTATCTCAAAATGATCATATCATCAATTGGGAAGGTGCAACTTTTTAATTTAAATCTACAGATAAACATCTAAATCAATTACTGGAATCTTTTCATTTCTACTACTGTAAGTGTAATTTCAATATATCTGAGGGATTTTTTAATTTTGATCAAATAACAAGAAGATACCTATCTGAAAAAGCTAATTTCTTAACATCATCTTAAAGGAAAGTGAATCAATTTTGTCACCTTTTGTTCTTTTACTTGTATGTTAATTTAACTTTTTTATTTTTGTTATATTTTTATTAATTTTGTTAAGATTAAATTTATTTTCATTGTTAGTTCTGAATATATATTGTTGGTTCTGAATATATATGAATATATATTGTTGGTTCTGAATATATATGAATAAGTTAGTGTCTCGAAACGTAAACTTCTTAATTAAATTTTTTTTCTTTTAATTTCCCCTTGTTTTTTTTCTTAGTGGTTTTAAATTGCTTCGTTTCTTTTATCATATATATATATATATATATATATATATAATATATATATATATATATATAATACTATATATATATTATATATATATATATATATATATATATATATATATTGTTGGCGAATCCGACACAGCAAACCTTCGCAGCTGCCGCGGCATAGTGAGGCGCGAGGGTTTCTAATCCCCCGTTAAATTCGTTGGTGAAGCCTCAACGTGTGACTCCCGCCACCCGTTACAGCTATCACTGGGTTCGATCTTATATAGTATCGGATTATGTTCGCTGTCCCGCGGTGAACTATGCTCCCTTTTGACACCAACCCTTGACAGATTAACCTGTTCCCGCCCTCTCCCGTTCTCCCGACTTTGATCCCTACGCGAGTGAAGCACCTCGGTGGATTTTTCCAACCGCCCGATTCCTCTAAAAACGGACGTGCGGTTGAGCCCGTTCCCTTCCCCGTTTCCCGACTGTCCTTAAGGAGTGAAGGCACACGGTGGATTTCCCTCCCCTCCGTTTCCCGACTTCCGATGAACTCGGGCGTGGGTCCGTCTCCGGCCCGACTTCGCTCGACCGGGCCTGTTTCCCTGGGCAAGGGGCAACCTCTCGGGAATGTCCCCGTGGATCTAAACGTCCGGACCGGGGCCACTGACTCAGTGAATTCACCCAGCCGGCTGTACCTGTCTCCCCGGCAAGGGCAACTCTCGGGGATGTCCCCGTGGATCTAAACGCCCAAACCGGGCCACTGACTCAATGAAACCACTCGGTCGGCCGTGCCTGTCTCCCGGGCAAGGGCAACTCTTATTAAATGGCCTTCACTGCGATGGCCGCTGGATAGTTTACTAACACGGTAAGTCGCTAAATAAAGAATGTTCCCTTTACCACGATCACGCCTCTTACAACCAGACCTCAACACCACTGGGGAAAATAAGAAACAAATACAATTTAAGACCTATAATTCCAATTCAACTAACAGATGTCAAACTTCAAAAACATAAGAACGCTAATGTGCGGAAATTCATGCGCCCCTTAAAGCAGCAATAAGCGGAATATATAACAAGGAAGACGGGAGTGCCAGTGAAATATACCCATGTAAATGCCCAACCCAAAAGCGTCCCCTAGGTTAGCACGACCCACATGCCGATATTGCCGTTATACTTTTTAATATTGCAGGATTCGCAATAACTCTGCTGCTACACTCTCGTTGCCCAGTCGTGGATGGTTGTCAATGTATCCTGATTCCGCGGCAATTTCCGCGGAAGTTAAGTGCTAATACACGCACTCGTTCCTTCGATATTTGGAACAGTTTTTGGTTCGCGAGCTTCCTTCAATAATTTTAGAAGAAGCCCCTAATGATCTTCCTAAGAAGTCGCTTAATAGTTGTTTGAGAATCCTGGATGACTTCAATGAAATCCCACGTTAATTACAGCGAAGTCCCGTATTGGTTCCACCTGCAAACAACAGATACACTCATTAACCCCATTATCTAACCTAACTTCTCAATAAAACGTCCACCAGCTTCGCAACTTACCCAAAGGGTTGGAAACTTGAATTTCCTTGGGTTCCCTCTATTTCTTTAAACTGCTTGCCGCTCACTCCATCAGCGCTCTTAATATCTTAATTAGGGTCACACAGGATCCCTATTGCGACTGTCTCGCTAATATAATACCCTATTCTTTAAATTTAAAAAGAAACAAAAAAGATGAAATATATGATAAAGTCTCCTAACCCTAAAATGATGAAAAAATAATAAAGATGACCATAAGCAATAATAATAATAATAAAAACCCTCAAATTCACTACATTACTTCTCCCCAAGATAGTCCCTACTATCTTTACTAAAACTATACACTAACCTAACACTTAAGCACTACATTACTTCTCCCCACTCAATGCCCTCCCCGCCCATTCATCATTTCTTTGGGAACTGGCAACATCGCAGTAAACAAAAATTTGTACAATAAACAATAACACAAGAAAACAATTAAAGGCATAATAATTTTTTTTTTTTTTTAGAGCACCATTTATGTAGGTAGCTTTTATTTTTTTTTTTTTTTTTAAATATACATAATTTTTACAATTTTTATACAACATAAGATAATACATGAAATCACAATACAATAAGTCTTTGAGAATGACATCTGGACACGCGGCGATTCCCGACTTCATGGTTCTTCCAAACAGTACTCCATGGTGGTATACATGACGGCCAAAGAAGGCCACCAAAAGCTCTTGCTACTAATGCCACCATTAATTGTACTTTATTAATACCGCGGCGAGAGGGGCCCTTTGAAAAAGTTCGTTCCGCCCCTCTGCCGGGATTTGCACCACCTCCAGGTGGGTCTCCACAAAAACAAGATGGGCTCATTGTTTCTTCCATTCCGGCTGCAGTCTTCGCTTCACCAATGACGGAGGACATCCCTGAAAAGACACTACAAGGTTAACACTGGACTTTATTAAAAAAACATGAAAACATGAAACCTTATTAACTTGGCCAACTAACAAAATGACAGGGAAAATCAACACAAACAAACGGGAACCAATGACTTGAAGCCAACAACAATCAATACACAGAAAGCAAAACCATAAGCAGCACTCACGGGAGGACAAGCAAAAAAATATATACCCATCGGGAACACAAGGCGATAAAAAACAGCACAAAGCATCAGCAAACCATATCATTGACTTAAAGTCAGCGACGTCCAACACGCGGAGAAGCAACACTATACGGCAACACTCACGGGAAAAAACAGAAAAAAATACCACCATCAGACACAAAGCAATAAATAAATAACGCAAAAAAAAAAAAAGAATAAAAACGACACTTCACGAAAGACAACATTATAACACAGCAGCAAGATATACTAAGATGATCACGCAAGAAGACTCATCAGCCCAATAAAACAAGAATATACAAATGTATAACTAACCAATACCACAAAAAGATGTCATAACCATAGTGCAATGAGAAATAAATGAGACCAATGATCAGGAAACAAGACAATGACTCACACCATAGTTCACCACCCGGAAGCCACCGCCCGAAGGTTCCATCATTCAGCTCGACTCCAGACTCCAACGACTCCGATTTTCCCTACTCCGATGTCGCGACTCCAACAGTTACCTCCGATAGTCCCGATTCCGATAACACAACTTCGGTTCTCCCGATTCCAATTTTTGACTCCAACGTCTCTGGCTCTCCCGATTCCGATAACATAGCCTCGGTGCTCCCGATTCCGATCTTAGGCTCCGGCTTTTCAAACTCTGATGTCACAATTCCGTTATTCGCGACTTCAATCTGCGGCTCCAGAGCTCCCGACTCCCACTCCTCCACCTCCGTACCCCATGCCATGACTTTAATCATCATGACTTCAATCCCTGGTTCTGACACTTCCGGCTCTACCGATTCAACCCTTCCCCATTCTGACTCGAAACGTTGCACGATTCCCGGAACTACCTATTAGTATTATTATTATTATTATTATTATTATTATAGGTAAAGCAGACATCGAAAAGTTTGTGGCAGAATTTCCAAACATTCTCCCAAATTTAATTTCAATAGATGAAAAACTGAAAACAATACGAACAAAGATCATGAATGAGAGGATGAAGAGAAAAAATATGAATCCTTTTTCCTAAATATTATATTTGCTAATCAATTCATTAAATAAATTATATAAATTTTAGCAGTAACTAATTTCTCCAACTGCTACATTGTGCCTTATATAACAATGTAAATTTATATTTGCTAATCAATTCATTAAAGAATTACATGAAATGAAATTTAATTGTAAAATTGTTAGTTGTTTTTCATTTTTTTCCCTTTTTCTTCAAGTATAATAAAAATTTAAACTCTATATTTATCTTATTCCCTCAATCTCAAATTTTTAGTTTATTCCTAATCTCAACACGATAGGAGTCACTATTATAACTCAATGTATATAATATATTTGCTAATCAATTCATATAAATATAAATTAAATGACGTATGAACATTTAATTTACACTGGTTATATGTTGTTTAATAGTTTAAAAGACTCAATCTCTGTGCTAGTGACTAAGCTTTCTCCCAGTAATAATATAACAGTGGCCCTCTGGTTATCTATCTTTCGTCAAATTCTAAGTTATCCTAATCAAACCGTAAGGTATTTCCTGTTGGCTGAGACGTCTTTCAAAATGAAAGGTTTAATGAAGGGTGGAGTCTTCGGCAAATGGGTGAGTAAGTAAAAAAGTCATAGAGAGAAGATTAATGAAAAGTACGAAAAAAACTTGGATGGTACAGAACCTGAGGAGCACAATTCTATTAATAGCTTAACGGTAGCTTCTACAGCAGTTGCCATTGAACGACTGGCAAGAAAATCAATTAAACATAGATTCGTAAGAGGGAAGTTTGGAAATCAAAGCCTTGCGGTAGACATTATCGATAGTTTCCTCGTGTCCAGCGCTACAGCAAGGAATTCGCCGAAATGCCAATGAACAGAGGACCAATTGCTAAATAAATGGGAAAGAACAGCACCAATAAAATCCTCATTACGAAAGCTGTACCGCGACCGGAGATAAGATTAGAAGATTTAAGATGTTTCCAAATCTTTCTGTTAGGGATATAATCTAAACTTCGGAGAGTAAGGAGGTTAAAGAGATGAAACGATAGTTAGAGAACTGAGAGATTCCTCTTCGTCAGAGACTGATTGAATGCACGCTTTTAGTAAGAAGGAAAGGTTGAAGCTAATGGGCCTAGACGAAATAGATTACGAAGGTACGCTGCAAGCTCGCGGTAAGCCCAAGTTTTTCTGGGCGCAACAGCATAATGTTACCATGAGGGGTACCATACACCATGTGCATACAGTTGTCAAGCTCGAGAGAGCTGATATTCTTTATAATTATTCTTGATATAAGTTAATTATCTTATACAAAAACTCTCGTATAATGTTCACATATATAAATCGTGTACAAATTAGCTAGTTTAGGAAATGGAATAGAAAAGTTCAGAGAACACGTTGTTATTAGAGGCTCAAAAGTTGTATATCATCAAACACACATTCAACATTCAAGATTCCTACAGCATAAAATTAAGAAACATTATCTTTAATTTTCTCCGAAGAAAGGCAAAGATTGCTGTAGCAAGATCTTGATTCGTGGAACAGTTCACCTGTAGAATATTTTAAATTCTTGACCTTAATGAGGGAGGGCTAAGAAGGAGGAATTGCTCCAAAATCGTCTAAAGTGAAATTTGAGGTAAAGCTTTAAAAGAGCAATTTAACTTTAACAGAACTTAAAACCATAATTGTACTTGATATTGGAGTCGAAACCGAAGCTACCGTGTCCATTTTAGTCGCGTACTAAAACTTGACATATGACCCAAGCTGGGAACGTTAATATGGTAATAATAATTTGTTACTCCTATAAGCTGCATATCGAATTAGTACTAATCAGTCTAAAACTGGCTCAACCCTAAACTTTATGAAATTGTTTCTTTTTGGCTAGTAAATTCAGCGTTACATTTATATAATCTAGACACCACTTCAAAATTTATTTTTAAGCTAACCTCGTCGTCATAAGGGTCATTATATAACAATTGGTTCCAAATTTAACGCTTGAGAGAATTTATTCCAGGTATTGCCATCTGAAACTGAGAGGGTGTTGGGCTAGCTAAGCTTTGGAACTCGTGAAATTTAATGTCAATACTCAATACCACGTAGAGCAATTGTAATAGAAGAAATTTTTTCATCACAATTATTCTGTGAGCACTATAATATCAAATAATCTCACAGAAGTTCTAATACAATATTTGTATTCGGTTCGTAATTTTCAGCGATTCTGAGAAACTTCTTATGCGATTTCAAATAAATATTATTTTCATTTTCTGAGATATTGCAACCATTAGCTTAAGACGGTCTAATTTCGAAATAGTTTCTCAATATCAGGAACACTGAAGAGTTTCTTTCTTTGCATGAAAGACCTTTTATGTGTGTAATATCATTACTTTTGCTTTTTTGGCATGTCCGAAAAGTATGATTTTTAATAAAGACGGCAATTAACGGAAGACGCTTTACTGTAACAAAGGGGAAAGAAACTAATTCGCTTGCATTGTCAACAATTGAGATACGATTTAGACTCTCAACATCTTCATTGATTTCATTGTTAAAACTAACCTAAAGTTCAAACCTTTTTACTACATTTTCTCATAAAACTCCTCTAAGGATCTGGATGGAGCACAATTAGTTAGGTGACTTTAACATGTCCAGTGACACTAGGGAATGCAATCCTAGAGAGTCCAAAGGACAATTTATCCAATAGAATAAAATTACATTCTGGAGAATTTCTTTTCATACATTTCAAGATTGAAGGCATCTGGTTAATTAATGCAAACGATTGCATACCCTTATTGAATAGTTAGACCGCATTTACAGCTCCAGTTCTCTCATATTGCACTGCTAAGTTTGGTATCCCAGATTCGGAGTGGGGTGCAAAACATACACCGGAAACACTCCTCTATACATCCCCTTAGCCAACCCGAGTTAGCATATATATATATTCCTCCCTCTCTCCTCCCTCTCTCTCTCTTCTTTTATTAATTCTATATATATCTATATCTATCTATAACTTAAATATGTATATAATATATATAACTACTACTGATATTATCTAATATCCCTATTTCTAGATACATATATACTCAACTTGATTAATTAATATTGCTCATTATATATTAATATACTATATCTACTTACCTATTCTCAACTCTATATAGATATATAGGGACCTAGCAAGGTAAAATGTTTTGTGTTTTTGTAATGTGACTCGTTGCTGCGATATTGTATTATCAGGAATTTTCAGATAATAGCAGATGCTGTGCGGATATGTGGAATGTACGTCTTTGTCTATTCTCGTGTTTCTAATCTTATGTACGTGTCTTAATATATCGGAGTTTCCTATTTCAATAGCGTCTGTTCAAATGTGCTGTATCCTTCAAACGCCACAAATATCTCTGAATTATTCAGCTCATATATTTAAACTCCAAAAATCTCAAGTGCATTACACTCTTTTCATCTGAAAATTCGGTGCATTTGTCGCATGATTTCAATATTCTTCCAATGGCCACGACCTTTCTTTGTATTATATTTTAAAAATCAGTTGAAAAGTCTCCCTATCCTTATTGTTCTTACTGTGTATATATTGTACATATCTTATTGAATGTATGTAGCTTCTACCGCGCGTTATCAACTGATAGTCTTAGACTGAACCAAAATTAATGAAGCATGTTTTAAACTTCCAGTCTTTAGTTTTAGTGGGGAGGTAAATAATGAGCAAACGGTTTTCAGCTGTTTATCAGAAAGTAGTAAGAACTGAGCTTTGCTAAGAAAACAGAGCTGGGGTAAGGAAGCCGAAAGAATAGTTTGTCGTGTGTTTTCACAAAGTAACAGTAAGAGATAATGAAGAACAGATACCCAGAAATTATATTTTTTGTTACTCGAATCAAAATGCTTAGGAAATGATCTACATGGCATTTGAACATTAGAAAGTAATTATCTTGGCTGGAGTGAATATTTCGATAAATGGAGGATACTTTCCTAGATGCGCAGCGTACTCCCCTGCAAACAAGCTAGAATGAGAACAATCCAGATTTAAACAAGGTTTGTGAATTTCAGTTCAAGGGAAAGAAAAGGATATTCTCTTAAGTCAATGTTTATTAGTTTAAGATGAAGGAAAATAATATGGACTGTACACCTGGCTCTTTGCCAAAAAAAATCACCTCGGTATAGCTTTTAGTATCAGTATTTTAAAATATTTTCAAATTTAAATTTTTTTTTTATTTTTTTTTTGTTTGGATTACACCCCCACTCATGGTCAGGTCCCTAATCAAGGAGGGGATGTATTCGATTAACGTCCGAGCAGAACTAAGCCAAGCCGAAAGAGAGAATAGCATTCTCCCACCCGACCAATTGCGAACCTGGGACCCTCGCTTTGTTTGGCTTGTGCTTCATCAGTGAGCTACCGGGCGCTCTTAAATAAATAAATAAAATAAACTAGGCCGCCCATAAATTTGAAATATATACTATATATATATATTATATATTATATATATATATATATATATCCGAAAATCCACTCATAGTATATAACATATATATATACATAATAGTAATAAATAACTTAGATATATTATATATAACATAAAAAAAATTTCTAATAGCATAATACAACACTACATCCTCACACAACCAAACATTAAACATATAAAAAATAATATCCATATCAACTACAAATATTGGCACTATTAATTAATATCACTAAAATACATTAACTTTGATACTTTAAAATTACTGCCTTCACTAACACTAACACCGTTATCAATAACATATTATAACTATTTATTATCACTATCATATTAATTTAACTATTTTGCACTCGACACCTTTACCA
>JABUQX010095337.1:17500-22500 GCA_015478945.1 Trachelipus rathkii
ACTATATAGTAGGTGTGTTTAGTTTGTGCAATTGTATAATCGCGTCAGTAGATACTATATTAGCGTATGATATAATAGTATTATAATCTAGTATATTACGGATATACCTATGCTATAGTAATAGCGTGAGGACTCTAAATAGTCTATATATCGAGGTAATATATAGTATATATATACTATATATATAATGTATGTTAGTATATTTATAGTATATATAGGTATATAGTATCTATTATAATTATTATCACCTTCACTAGATGACGTATGTATTATCATCAATACGTTATAACATGTAAAGTAGTATGTTTACCTAATCTATATATATATATATTACTGTGATGTTATATACTATAAAGATAGCAAACGGTACAGTAGTCAATACTATATCATAGTATTTAGTATATATAAATTATAGTCATAGTGATATAGATTCGATATATACTAGTAACTTGATGATAAATGATTTATCTACATCTATTATATATATGATATATAGTATCATACATATATACTATATTCCCGCTATATGAATAATATACAGTATTAGCTAGTATTATAATATCACGACCTATATATATTATATAGTATACTGTATACATAATGTATGTGATATAACTTATGTAAAGATATATATATATAAAGTTCGAGCTGCGTGGCTCGTCCCTTATATAATTATATAATATATATATACATATATAAATATTATATATATATAATATATATAATATTTATATATATATATATATAATATAGTATATACGATATATTGATATATTATTATTATATATTAGCCACACTATATAGATATATATATAAATTATATATATTATTATATATGATTATATATATATATAATTATATATTATATATATATACATTATATATATATAATATATATATATATTATAATATATATGATATAATATAATAGTATATATATATTATAAATATTTTATTATATATATATATATATATAATATTATTATATATTATACATTATAATATATATATATTATATATTATTTATATTAATATAAGCATATATAATATATATAAATATATATATATACGTTATATATTATATACTATATGATTATAGGTATAATTATATATATATAACTTATGATATATATAATATATATTTATTATAAAGTAAATATATATTAATTAAATATATATATATACGTATATATATATTTATATATATATATATATAATATTAGTATATATTATATATTATATATAATATTATATATACTATACTATAATATATATATACTATATATATATATAAATAATTATTAATATTATTATATTTATAATTACATATATATATTAATAAATATAACTTTTATATATATATATATAAGTTATATATATATATATATATAGATTATATATATAGTATACTATTAATTTATACATATGTTATAAATCCCGTTACTTAAATTTCTTATATTATTTGTAGTAGTATATATTGTTCATTATTATCTTATATATATATATTATATGATATTAAGTCATATATATATATAGATCAAAGTAATACGCGTATATCATAGTGATTATATTTATATATAATATATATTATATATATATAGTAGTATGATATATATAATATATTTATATATAAATATATATATTACTAATAATGTATATGTATAATATATATTATATATACTATATATATATGTAGTAAATGTATAGAGTATGAATATATATATATATATTAGATAGGTGTGTAGTAATATAAGGAAAAAGCAAATAGAGTAAGATAGACAATCAGTTAATAGTATATATATATATAATATATATAATATAATTATGATATATATATAATATTATATGTAAAATATATAACTTAATTAGATATATAATATATAATATATAAATATATATTATATTGATTATAAATTATTATAGTATATAATACTATATAACTGATATATATATTATATAGTATCATATAGTATATATAATTATATATATATATATATAATATATATAGTGTATAAATATATATAGGGTATATAGACACCCGTATATCTACCTCTGAACAAATATATTTTATTATACTAGTAAAGACTACTATAATATAACACACAAATACACCGATACTATCTAATATATATATTATTTATATAATTATATATATATTTAACAACACCAATGATAACTAAACCTTAATTCTGCATAACGCATCACTCTGGTGAACATCTAATTGATAACATGATATCTGGATTGGTGGCAGTACATTATAAAAAAACTCAAAATCTGAATAGCAGAAACCAACAACGTTTTGCCACTTCTGGCGTAAGAGTTTCCTCTTCTGAACCACAGCAACAAAAAAAGGGACTAAACAAACCCATATACTATTACGAAAACTTAAATGATATGACTACAACGCTTAAAGGCCAAGAAATTACTACTACGGTGCAACGGACTCAACTAATACGCGATAACACTATATATGTAAATTATTTATTAAATGAATAATAAAAAAAAATAACACTACTTTACTTCTAATGTCAAAACGATCATATGTACAAATCCCTGTTTTTCCTCGATTATATATAAATTATTATAGAAAGGAAGAACTATCAAGTGACATATACAAATAAATCTTGACAGAACAAATATCAGAAATAGAATACTAATACAGTTAAAATCCTATAGTGTTAATATCGTATATATAAATGAAAATTACACAAAAGAAAGAACCTACTTAGCAAAGTGTGAAATATTTTCTTATCAACCAATCGTTTATCAATAAATAATTACAACTTAATATTTTTAATATCTAAGTTCTTTATATCCGATTGTGTTATAACGATATTATAAAAAAGAAAGATAAAGGAAAAGATAAAAAAATATATATATAAATAAATAAATAAATAAATAAATAAAAAAAAAAATAAAAAATTTTTATTTTGTGAAAATAAAACTAATATCTAAGATTCGTTCCTAATATTCTCGATTGAATAATAAAAAAAATATATTATTTAATCAAATTTATTAGCAAAGAATTAAACAAACTTCTTATTACTCAGGACTTTTAAGGAAATATAAATAAAATCTTTAAGATAAAAGTTCTAATGCTAATACTCTCGACCAAATAATAATAATATTAGCAGACTAAAATATATTAGCAAAAGAAATAACAAAATAAATCTCAATTACTTTTGGACTGTTAAAAAAATCAAAAATGATTTCAAAATATGTCTAGGGAAAACTTTCAATTAAATCAATGGTTTTAAGAATATATATATTAATAATATAATAACATAGTTTAAAACTTACTGCATCGTCATCAGTAATACAGGTGCATCCAGAAATACATCAAACCTTTATCACAAATACTGACAAAATATTAAAACATTTAAAAAATAAAATAAATTTTTTTTTACAGCTGATTCACAAGCACGAAAATATAATACACTATTCCAAAATATTACAATCACTTGGAAAATAAAGGAAAGTTCTGTCTTCTTAACTAATAACAAATGATTACGTCATAAATAAACGTCTGCCAAAACATTACAATACCTTCGATAGTAAAATGGGTCAAATTTTCTGAAAATGACCAACACGGGTGTAAATATGAAGAAAAAATATCAAAGATACTTTTATGACCAATCAAGTGTCGTGACAATTTAGGAAAGGTGACGCATAAAATTAATTTGTAAGCCAAAAATTCTCACAGGAAAAGTCATACCTTCATATTAAGAGAGTGCGGAGCTTCCAATAAACACCTTCTAATTAATTTTACAAGAAATAAAAAAAAAAATAAGAATAACTTCAGATATTTCCAAAAGACATTTTAAATATAATGGAGCTTCACACCTCAACAGATTACATTCTTATATTTTCTCAATAATACATAACAAAATCACTTTTATGACTCCTTTTAAAAAATGCAGCATAAAATAAATTCTACTTCCGAAGTTAAATATACAATTAATACTAATAATCAATAATAAATAATAATAAATAATAAAAATATTAATATAGTAAATGGTAAAAAAAAAGATATTCAAAATATTTTGGAAATAAAAGAAAATTAAAACTAATAAGAATAATAATAAATAGATAAATAATAATCTATAATAATAATAATAATAAATGATCATAATAAATAATAATAACTAATAACAATAATATAATAACAATGATAATAATAATAATAATAATAATAAGTAATAATCAATAAATAATAATAATAATAATCATAACTAATTAATAAATAAAATAAGAAAAATAATAATAATAATAATAATAATAATAATAATAATAATAATAATAATAATAATAATAATAATAATAATAATAATAATAATAATAATAATAAAAACTAATAATAATAATAAATTACACTAATAATGAATAATAATAATATAATAATATAATAATATAATAATAATAATAATAATAATATAAATATAAGTTATAATTAATAATAATAATAATAGAAATAGTAAATAATAATAATGACACAATGGTTTAACAATTATTCATATTATATAATACGTTCTTCCAATGCGTACTGCTTCTTCTTCTTATTATTATTATTCTACATATAATAAAAACATAACAGAATTAAATAAAATTTTATACTTTTATTTAAATATATATATATATATATAATATAAATATATAATATATACTAATATATGATATTATATATATATATATAATGATATACTTATATATATTTTATATAGTATAATATATATATAGTTATTATGGGTCATGTGAATTAATGGCTCGCGTTTCTGTCTCTGAGTCATGAATTTTAGATTTAAGTATTTTCAATCTTGTTTAATTTCTTTTCATGTCAGGTTTAAAAAAAAAATGTATATAACTCTCTACTGATTCATAGGTAAAACGGTGGAAAGCAGATTTAAGTTTGCGAATTTACATTTTTTTATAATTAATAGTTTAGATGTTATATATCATATATATATATATCTAATATTATAGTATATATATATATATTATAT
>JABUQX010095337.1:32500-42500 GCA_015478945.1 Trachelipus rathkii
TTTCCAGACTAAAAATGTAACATCAGAAAAAGGTAAAGAGTTTAATAAGAGGTGTAAACTGTGTACAGGACCCCACTCAATAGGTCTTTGCCCTGTGTATGATAACTTTGATAAGAAAATAAGTCGTATTAAAGAACTTGGTATTTGTGAGCAATGTGCGGGTAACCATCATCGAAGTAAATGTTTTGGTAATGAAAACAAAATGCGATTTGCTTGTAAATGTGGAAGTAGATCTCACATATATCCTTTGTGTGATAATAGTAAAGGGAATGATGAGGTTCCAAAGGTAAGTAATCATTGTATTACTTTTCAACAAAGCATAGAAAATGCATATATTCCTCCCACTGTTACATTAAACATGGTTCATGATGGCAATGAAAAAACTTTTAGGTGTCTTATTGATACTGCCTCGTGTAGGTCGTACATTTCTAGGGAGGCAGCTGAGAGATTAATAACAAATATAAAAGAGCTTCCTGTAGTTGAATATGATGTAAAAACATTTATAGGCTCTAAAGTAAAACAGTTTCACCAGACTTTAATTGGAGTAAGATTGTTTAAAAAGATATTTTTTATCCCCTTTCTCATTGATGATTTTTTAAATATTAATTATAGAATAGAAGGCATTTCTGATGTTGTAAATAATATGCATAGAGCTGGTTTAAAATTAGCAGATAGTAATTATGAAAGTACACATATTGATAGTCATGTTGGTATCGATGTATTGATAGGTATAGATTTAATTGACTCATTTCCTTCATTTGAAACTATTCCTTTTATGAGTGGTAAATGTATTGATGTTGGTAATAACAAATTAATACCTATTGGCAATATTTACAATTTTCTGAGTAGAAATCAGGTTTTAAATTTAGTAGAAGTAAGAAGGAAATTGAAAGTAGCTAATTTTGTCACTTATGTTGAATCTGCTTCGGAAACAATGAGTAATGACATTGTTCCTATAAATCCTATAAATAATAATAGATTGAATACGCAAGTATATTTTGTATTAGAGCCTTGCAAAAGTTATTTTAACCCTTTAGAGAATATTTTGAACTCAGATATAGATAATGGATTAGAGAATTTATTTTGTCTTGAATCTCTGGGAATAAAATCTGATGAAGAAATTTTGAGCACTGTAGACCAATGCCAAGTTCAGTTGTTTAACCAAAATATAATATTTAAAGACAATCATTATTATGTTAAATTGCCTTGGTATGATGATAAGATAGACTTGGTTCCAACTAATTTTAATATCTCAGTAAACTTAGCTCATAAAGTTTTTAATAAGTTAACTCATAATAATTTACTTAATGATTATAATAATGTTTTTGAAAATCAAATTAAAGATAATATCATTGAAAAAGTTAACATAGATTTTTCTGATCAAAATGATGTTTGTAAATATAAATTTATTCCACACCGTCCAATAATTAGACAAACTGAGCAGGTTACTACAAAAATAAGACCTGTATTTAATTGTTCGCTAAAAAGTAACAAGTCTTTTCCATCCCTGAATGAGGCTGCATACAGCGGTTATGATTTAATGAGTTCTCTATTGAAACTTCTATTGGTGTTTAGAACAAATAGTACTGTAATAATAAGTGACATCAAGCAGGCTTTTTTGATGATAAGATTAAAGGAGGAAGTAGACAAAAATAGATTTACCTTCCTATGGTTTGAAAACAATGAGTTGGTAGCATACAGGTATCTTACATTGATATTTGGATTTACATCATCTCCTTTTATTTTGCACTATATAATGAAGTATCATGCTTCAAAATATCCTAAAGATCAATGTACAGAAATACTTTCTTCTGGTTTTTATGTTGATAATCTTATATTCACCACTATGCAGAATGAGAGTGAGATAGTAAAGTTGTACCATCAGTGTAAAGAAAGGATGGCTGAAGGAGGTTTTATCCTGAGGTCCTGGAACAGCAATTCGAGTGTGCTACGTGATAAATTTAAACAAGAGAATTGTTTTGTGGAGCACTCTAGTTGTTGTGAAAAGGTCTTGGGGTATAGCTTTAATGTAGAGACTGATTGTATTACAATAAAATGAGGTTGAATATCTTGAGAGAATTTCTACTAAAAGACAATTATTATCTGAAATTTCTAAACTCTTTGATCCCATTAACTTTACTCTTCCTATTACAGTAAGGGGTAAGTTACTAATGAGGCAAGTATGGCAACAGAAGATAAATTGGGATGAACAAGTGCCTGATAGTATTTTAAAGGAATGGTATAAGATCCGTAATGATTGTAAACAACTTCATACAATAGCTTTTCCAAGAATGGCTCTTTTGGAAGGGACTAAATATGAACTTCATTTGTTTTGTGATAGCTCCGACAGTGTATATGGATTTGTTTGTTTTGGAGTGAGTGAAGATAATAAAAGCTCTTATATATTTTCAAAAGCTAAGGTTGCTCCTGCAAATAGGCCAATAGAATTAAGTATACCATCTTTGGAGCTTATGGGTGTAATTCTGGCTTTAAAGTGCTTGCCAAACATACTTGAAGCATATAATAAAATATATTTTGAATTTGTAAATATAGCAGTAGACTCCCAAGTAGTATTGAGTTGGTTGCTCACAAGACAAACAAAAGTAAAAAGTAAATTTCTTAAAAATAGAATAAATGAATTGGATGGTCTTATTAATACCACCATTAAGAAATATAAAATTAATGTCCATTATAAATATGTACACACTAGTGAAAACCCAGGGGATTTTTTAACCAGAGGGTTATCATTTAAGAAATATATAGAAGTACTTCCATTATGGTATCATGGTCCAGTATGGCTATCTAATGATCTTGATAGCTGGCCAAAATTTCCCATGTTAAGTGTTCCTCATGAGTCTTTACCAAAACTCATGATTAATGTAAATATTGTAGATAACAATAATTTAAGCATTTTAGATTTAAGTAAATACTCTTGTTACCGCAAGGTTTTGAGAATAACATCATGGCTTTTTAAATGGCTCTGTAAAATCAAAAGTGAGGTCGATCCTGATCAAGAAGCTATAAAATATTGGATTAAAGTAAATCAAGTAAATTCTTTTCCTGTTGAAATTAACTTTCTCAAAGAATTCAAACAAAAAGTAAAAGTAACTCCCTTAAAAGATGTTGATATTCCTCCTTTAGTAATGAATTTAAATCTGTTTATTGATGATGAAGGTTTTTTGAGAAGTAAAGGTAGAATAAATAAATCTTTAAGTATAAATTTTGAAAAGGCTAATCCTCTGTTAATGGGAAAAAATCATGCTTTCACATCTTTGTATATAAGATATGCTCATGAGCAAGTAAAACATCTGGGCATTGGGACAACACTCAATTACATTAGAGGTCAAGGTATATGGATACCAAAAGGTCGTGCAGCTGTAAAATCCATTCTTCTAGATTGCATAACATGTAAAAAATATAATGCTCTCGCTTATAGGTATCCACGCTTTACAGACATGCCCAGAACACACATGAATTTAATTAAGCCCTACCAACATACAGGCATAGATTTTACATCTCATGTGTTTGTTAAAAGTAATAATACTTCTCAATTAGAAAAGATGTATGTTCTTATTTTTACATGTCTCAACATAAGAGCAGTACATTTTGAGTTAGTGCCATCAATGAATACAGTAGACTTTTTATTAGCATTTAAGCGTTTTTGTAATACATTTTGTATACCATCTTATGTCTATAGTGACAACGCTTTGTATTTTGCAAAGGGAGGTAAAATAATTTCTGAATCTTTTAATTCTGATGAATTTAAGGAAGAATTTTCTAAAAATCAAATAAAACATGTTAAAATAAATCTTTTTTCACCATGGCAAGGCAGCCATTGGGAACGTATGATAAAAGTGATGAAGCAGTGTTTATATAAAGCAGTTGGTAAAACCAAAGTAACTTATTTTGAACTTTTGACAACTCTTTCTGATATTGAAAATTCTATTAATTCTCGGCCACTCACATATAGATCTAGTTTGTCTGAATTGGAGGCAATAACACCTAATTGTTTTCTTAAAGTAATGTATAATACTAACTTAATATTTAAAAGTAATTATGATTCATTTGAATATGTAATGGGTGAATCTCCTAGTAAAGAGAAACTGGATCAAACCCTCATTAAGCAAAATGAACTATATGAGGACTTTAGGAGACAATGGCATGAAGAATATCTATTGAGCCTAAGGGAACAATCAAGACAATTGTTTCAGGGGAGATGGGTAGATAAAATCAAAGTTGGTGATGTAGTTCTAATTAAAGATTCAAACAAATCACGCCCATTTTGGAAGTTAGGAAGAGTGTTAGAAGTGATAATGGGTTATGACAATAACATCCGCACAGTTAAATTAAAAACTGGTACTGGTGAGGTGGGGCTGCATGCTATATGCAACCTATACCCTCTTGAGCTCAATTTGGGGGGTTTGCCAAATGTAACAAATGCTGCAACATCAAATAATGAGAATGATAATGGTAATAAGCCTGGCCCTTCTGGTGTAAATAATGAAAACAAATCCAATAAAACTAATGGCCAAAGACCTCAACGACAAGCTGCTTTGAAACAAAGACAGTTTATGCAAGCTAACCTTGCTGATTTGTAACAAGATTGGTGATGGGAAATTGGTATTGGGGTAATTTTAAGATAGAATAGGTTAGATTTAAGTTATTAAAATGGATTTAAGTTATTAAAATGAATTTACAAGAGCATAAACACGCATCTAAAGTAATGTAGATTATTGCTTCTTATTCTGAAGCAATCTTCTGCCCGGAGTATGTCATAATTTTCTTTAAATTGACATTAAAATTGCATATTAAAAGCATCATTTAAATAAATATAAAATAATTAAATATAAGCCGTCAATAAATGGTTTAAAATTATAATAAAATTCGAGTCAGTCATGTGACTATTGACTCAATAATAAGAATAGAGGGTCACGTGTCTGCTGACTTGAATTGCCACAGTATGTAAAGAGTAGTGACTCAACAATAAGGAGTCGTTTGACTACTTAATCAGTATATCAGTATACCGTAGACCAGTACGTCAATAAGTATCGACTCAGTAACAACGGTCTTCTTAACTCTTAAATAATTAGCTTCTAACAATAAAAGTGAAGTTTATTATAAATAAGTAAATATTAAGCCAATCTTAGCCATTAACATTGTAATTTTGGTAAGATGTTTAATTAATAAATAACAATATTGTAAATAATAAATTAAAAGTTAAACAAAGGATAAACCATCCTTAATATTGAAATAAACTATTTCAAAACATCGAGTTTCCTGTTTGCGCATCAGTAAAGTTTAAGTAAATTATGAACAATTAATGGTGCCTTCGTATGTTAATAAATAAAATATTAGCTATTTTAGGAGGCCTCCTACAGAAAACTTTAATGAAATCTTCAAATTCTCCAGAACATCAAGGAAAATTAAGGTAAATAAGTTAATCATTTTTCATCATAGAGCAATTGTTAACAATAAACCCACTAGCATTCAAAAATGAAACGAACATTTTTGAAACATTTGAAATAGTTTATTCATTTGAAATAGATTAATATTTCAGTTAAAACAGTTTTGCTTGTGGTGAATAGTGATATTTTTGATATTTAATATAAAGTGGTAAAATTTTAAACTTTAACTTATAAATTTAAACGCAATAGACATGCGTGAAAATTATGTATATATATATATATATATAATATATATATATATATAATATAATATATATATATATATTATATATATATATATATATATATATAATATATTATATAATATATATATAATATATATATATATATATTATATATTATAATATATAATATATAGTATATATATATATATATATATACTATATATATAAATATATATATATTATATATATATATATATATATATATATATATATATTATATTATATTATATATATATATATAATATATATATATATATATATATATATATATATATATATATATAATAAATTTATATATATATATATAATATAGTATATATATATATATATATATATATATATAATATATAATTACTATATATATATTATATATATATATGTGTGTGTGTGTGTGTGTTATCGCAGTAATATTATTCAATTTATGGATATTGAATAAATATTACATTATTCTATAAAAAGAGGAAAAAATCTCTCTTAACTAAATAAATTATCCCGGAAAAGCCAAACCAAATTTTCTTAGATGTAACAACACAATGATAACTAACCTTAATTCTGGATAACTATCACCCTGGTGAACAGCTAATTGATAACTGATATCTGGATTGGTGCAGTAATTAAAAAAAAACAAATCTGAATAGCAGAAACCAACAACGTTTTGCCACTCCGTAAAGTTCTCTCTTGGCCACAGCAACAAAAAAAAGGGACTAAACAAACCTTAAACTATTACCAAAACTTAATTGATATGACTACAACGCTTAAAGGCCAAGACAGTACAACTACCGTGCAACGGACTCAATTAATACGCGATAGCACCATATATAGAAAATTATTTATTAAATGAATAATAAAAGAAATAACACTACTTTACTTCTAATATCAAAACGATATAGTATCAAATCCTGTTTCCTCGATTATATAATAAATTATTATAGAAAAGGAAGACACATGAAGTGACATATAAAATAATCTGACAGGACAATATTAAAATAATATACTAATACAGTTAAAATCCTATAGTTTAAATCGTATAACAAATGAAAATTACACAAAAGAGAACCTATAGCACAAGATGAAATATCTTATCAACAATTTTATCAATAAATAATTACTTACTCATATTAATATCTAATTCTTTATATCCGATTCCAAATATCAAATTCAAGTATGGCAACAAAGGATAAAAAATAAAATATATAAATAAATAAATAAATAAATAAATAAAAATTATTACTGTAAAAATAAAACTAATATCTAAGATTCGTTCCTAATATTCTCGATTGAATAATAAAAAAAATATATTATTTAATCAAATTTATTAGCAAAGAATAAACAAACGTCTTATTTACTCGGGACTTTCATGAAAATATATAATAAATCTTCAAAATTAAAGTTTCTAAATGCTAATACTCTCGATCAAATAATAATATTATCTGACTAAAATATGTTAGCAAAAGAAATAGCAAAATGAATTTCAATTACTTTTGAACTGTTTAAAAAAATCAGCATGATTTCAAAATATGTCTAGGGAAAACTTTATATTAAATCAATGCTTTTTAAAAAATAAATATAATATAATAATATAGTTTAGCACCTCCTGCATCGTCATCAGTATACAGGTGCATCCAGAAATACATCAAACTTTTATCATAAATACTGACAAAATATTAGAACACTTTGAAATAAAATATAATTTCACATACTGATTGCATCAGCACGAAAATATATTACAGCTGTTCCAAAATATCACAATCGCTTTGAAGATAACTTAAAGCTTGTCGTCGTAAATTGTTAACAAATGATTACGTCACAAATAAAAGTCTGCCAAAATATTCCAATGCCCTCACACCTTCAATAGAAAATGAATAAAAATCCCGTACAAATGAAAAACATGGGTCTAAATATGAAGAAATAATATCAAAGATACTTTTACGACCAATTAGGTGTCGGGACAATTTAGGAAAGGTGTGCATAAAATAATTTAAGCAAAAAACTCTCAGGAAAAGTCATTCCTTCACATTAAGAAAAGAGGGCGGAGCCTCCTTAAAACACCTTCTAATTAATTTTACAAGAAATAAAAAAAAATAAAAATAATTTAAGATATTTCTAAAAGAAAATATTTTAAATATAATGGAGCTTCACACCTAAACAAATTACAAAGCTTATTTTGACTCAATAATACATAACAAAATCGACTTTATGACTCCTTTTAAAAAATGGAGTATAAAATAAATTCTACAACCGAAGTAAAATACAAATACTAATAATAATAAAAGTAATAATAATAATAATAACTAATAATAATAATAATAATACATAATAATAATAATAATATAATCATAATACATAATAATAATAATGAATAATAATATAATAATAATAATATAATAAAACAATATATATAATAATAATGATAAAAATAATAATAATAATATAACATTAATTAAAAAAATAATAATAATAATAATAATAATAATAATAATAATAATAATAATAAAATAAATAATAATAATAATAATAATAATAATAATAATAATAATAATAATAATAATAATAATAATAATAAAAATAATAATAATAGTAATTAAAAATAATAACAATAATAATAAAAATAATTATTACTAATAAAATAATAATAATAATAATAATAATAGATAATAATTAATAAATAATAATAAATAATAAAATATATAATAATATAATATAATGTAATAAATGATAATAATTATTAATAATATAAATAATAATATAATAATAATAATAATAATAAATAATAATTAATAATAATATAATAAATAGATAATAATCAATAATAAAAATAATAATAATACATAATAATAATAATAATAATAATTAATAATATAATAATAAAAATAATAAAATAATAATAATAATAATAATAATGAATAATAATATTATAATAATAATAAATAATAAAAATAATAATAATAATAATAATGTAATAAATAATACTAATACTAATAATACTAATAATAATAATCAATAATAATAATAATAATAATAATAATAATAATAATAATAATATAATAAATAATAATAATATAATACATAAAATAATAATAATAATAATTAATAATAACTAATAATAATAATCAATAATATAATAATATATATAATAATAATAATAATAATGAATAATAATAATAATATAATAATATTAATAATCATAATAATAATAATGTATAATAATAATAATAAATAATCAATATAATTATATTAAAAATAATAAAATATAATAATTAATAATAATAATAATAATAATAATAATGAATTAATAATAATAATAATAATAATTCAATAATAATAATGAATTAATAATAATAATACAATAATAAAATAAATATTAAATAACATTAAAAATAATAATAATAGATAATAATAATAATAATTAATAATAATAATAAATAATAATAATAATAATATATAAATATATATGATAAATAATTTTACAATAATTAATAATAATAAAAATAATAATATAATAAAATAATAATAATAATAATAATAATAATAATAATAATAATAATAATAATAATAATAATAATAATAATAATAATAATAATAATAATAATAATAATAATAATAAATACATAATATAAATAATAATAATAATAATAAATATAATAATCAATAATAATAATAAAGTAATAATAATATTAATAATATATTAATAATAAATAATAAATAATAATATAATAATAAAATAATAATAATAATAATAATTAATATAATAATAATCAATAAATAAAATTCAAATGTTTACCATTATTTTTATATAATACGACTTCCAAAGCATACTGTTTATTATTATTATTATTTTACAAATAATAAAACTATATAGTATCATATATATGATTTCACCGTCGTCGTGTGTGGACGCAGTGGAAACTAAAGGGGAAGCCAAATACAGAAGAAGTACCAGAAGAGAGAGAATTTGGATATAAGAAGGATAATCAGAGATGATTTATTGAAGTGATGAAGTGGTTGAGAAATCAGTACTTGAAGAGTTTAAGAAGAAAGCGATTGAGGAAGAAAGCTTCTGGTTGAAAGTGACTGTCAATTAAAAAGGAAAATAAATACGATTTTGGATTTTAAAAATGTAATATTTTAAACATTTAAAGGATCTTTCGTGTTTTCTGGACTTTTGAATTTTTCAATGAAAATTTGCTGATTTAAAAAACTTTTACCACTGAATACAAAAATATAATTCTTTTTCTCGAGAAATTAGTAGAAGTACTAAAAAAATTAGAATAATTTATACAATATAAGTACATGGACGGACTAATTATTTTT
>JABUQX010095338.1:5000-18317 GCA_015478945.1 Trachelipus rathkii
ACTTGGTATGTGAATCTGGAGTTGGCTCCGGCACCGGTGTTGGAGCCACTGCGGATGCCGAGTTAATAAACAGTCGTATAACCACAAAAACAATGTTGGTGTCCTTATAAGCGTATTGAGGTCGTAGATTCGAAATGATGATGGTTATAAGTCGTATAGGCGTGCTAGACCCTGCATTAGTGGGCGTCTTCGACTGAAAAAAAGAGCACAGAGTGCAAAAAACAAAGGAGGAATGAAGAAGGATGAAAGATGAATAAAAGAAGGAAAGAATGGAGAAGGAATCTGACTCAGAGGAGTAGGAGTTGACAGCTCAGCTGCACTGGTGCTGGATCCGGTGCAGTGCGGTGCTGGGATAGTAAATATTTGTATAATAATAATACAATATTTGTGTTAAAATATATGTTTATAAGGATGTAGATCTCAACTAAGGGTGTTTGAGACTCCCTCATAAGCAAGAAGGTAGCGTCATCAGGCTCCTGGTCGATGCGGGGGCGCGCCCGCAGGCGCGCCAGCCAGTGCAATCCGCCGCGAAACCGGCGCGTGCGCGCGCCCGCAGGCGCGCCCGCCGGCGCGATCCGACGCGTGCGCGCGCCCGCAGGCGCGTCCGCCGGCGCGATCCGACGCGTGCGCGCGCCCGCAGGCGCGTCCGCCGGCGCGACCCGACGCAGGAGGGGTGCAGGCATGCACCCCCTCGCGTACAGCATGTACGATCCGGTACGAGAATGCAAACGTGTTCTGTTTTCAACTTAATTTTTTTATTTTATTTTTAAACTTTTCATGTTCATAACGTAAAAAAAAAAACTAAATATTATTTATTAAAATGTAAATTTTTTTTTTGAAAAAAAAAATTTTTTTTAAAAAAAAAAAAAAAAAGCGGGAAAAGAAAACAAGTTTTTATTTTAAAGCCTTTATAACATAAGAGCAAACTACATAATCGTTAACATATAAATTTTTAGCATCAAATATATTTACAATTTTATTAAAAGAAACATTATTTAAAAAACATATAATGAAATAAATACAGTATACACCACATAAATTAGATCTGATAGGTTGTACAGGAAAACATAAGGTCTTAACATATTGAACATTATTATATTTTAAAAAAGATGTTACATAATGATTACTAAACATAAAATCTAAATGCAGAGAGTCAAGGAAATAAACAACATTATTTTTATTCTTATACACAGCTATCCAATGTCCATTACTTGAAACATCCCGGGGAGAAGTGTTGAAGATAAGACCAGAGTCGGTATCCATTTTCACAGAACAGAGTTCATTACATGCGAATACGCCTAAAAATCTTCTTTCGTTTCCGAAGGCGTTTAATATTTCTTCTTCATTCATCATTAATAATTCAAGATTATATTTCGTGTTCTGTCAATCTCGATGATTTGAGGATGCTCCAAATACACCAGAACTGAGATTGAGGATGTCAAACTTTGTCCAAATTTAAGACTCAATCCTAAAGTTCCTGCCTTTTCTTAGGATATTAAGATGATAAGCATTACAAGCTGAAAGATCAGCAGTGAGATCATATGCATATAAATTACTGTTTTCAGCATAATTCTTGAGATCAACACCCGTACCGTTATCGCTGCACGATACCGTATTGGCAAACAAATCGTAAAAAGGCCGTGAGCATTGGGAATGTGAGTCTTCATATATCATCTCATAATCACGACCGTAAGGTTGACCATTCACATGTAAACTGACCCCTCTAAGTCCGAAATGGGTAAATTTAAAGGGTGACTTTCCATAGTTTCCAGAATATGCGTCGTGTTCTACAATTCCTATTATTACCTTCTGAGGTAAGCTCCCGTTGACTATGTTAGGTATATTAATGCTCGATAACCCTTGGGTAAAGTTAAAAATTTTAGTTTCAATTCTCTTGATTGGATATTTCGCTGTATCGGTCAAAAGAGATTTCTCTATTTCCATATGTTTAATGGGAATAATTTGCACTTTACGTACATAAAATGATGACATCCAGTAATTTAAGATAGGCTTTGGCGCCGTAGTTGTTGCTAAAAGAGCACTTTTAACATTAGAGCCAAATTCAGTGTAGATCTAGTTAAGCCTGATACGTGTATGCCACAGATGGCAGAAGTAAGTCTTTCCGAGAGAATATAGACCATTTACCGTCCGTAATATTCGATAGGTGTTATTTTAGATTTACCAGCATGCGGTTCTGTGTTCTCCACATCTTTTAAAATGTAATATCCACATTGATTGTAGATGCAGATTTCCTTCGCATCTTGAGAATAATTAATAAAGTTTCAATCATAACTTCGATAAGGATAAGCTTAGCACGTGAGATAGCTCCTAGAGATGTGATACATTGTAACAAGAATAAACCTCGATAGACTGATAGGAAAACCCCCCACAGCCCCGGGTTTATGTTGTTGTTACGAGGATGTGTTTCGTGAGATACTATGTTAGAGCGCGTTCCTGTGAGATCTGAACCATCTATCGTTACGGTAACGTAGTCTTGTAGATATAAAAACCACATTCGATAGGCGTCAGAATATTGATAACAAAGTGACCAGGAAATGGAAATGCGAAGACGCACGATCAGTGTATTTGATCCAATTGGAGCTGAAACGGATTCAGTACGATATACAGGAGTTCGATGCCACTCACACTTGATCTGTGTAAGGTATCCACAGAGAACGAATCCAATTCACGTACTATACAACACGTCTGGGCTAGGAGCTGAGCTGAGAGAAATGCATGTGATCTGTGGTATCATATCCTCAGACGTATAGTAAGGATTCCTGTATGAGGATCTGTAGATATTAAACGATTTCCCTGGTGTAGTATACAAGAGATAGTTACCAGTCCGCCACATTGGTTTATTAAACTAAATGTCGTTCGTCATCATATATTTAAAGGAGCGAACAAGCTATCAATGCACTTTTCGTTTGAATGGGGCGCCATTCCGTCCATATCCGTTTGATATAGAGGGGGCTAGAGAGGCTTTTAGCGATGACCATACATACATCGTAATGTGATCCCAGATCATCTTGACGTCGTAGTTTGCGGTCTTAGACATTCATCTAGCATGGGTTTCAATCAGGAAAGCATCTGGCTGTAATCGACGTTTTACGAGCTGTCGAGGGATCGAGCACCGCGCGCATTGATATGCTGGAAAGTATCAGGGGAGTGTAGTACCTAGTTCCTAGGCATTCCATTTTTTAGCAGAGGGTAGTTCCTCCTGAGTTTAGGCAAAGGGATAGCACGGTCTGAAAGACAGCAGAAACAATCCGAGCCTAAACCAGTACCCTCTCTGCATTCCATGCCCTGAAGACTCGTTCCGTCATTTCCAAATTATTATTATTTATCAGGATGCTATCCTCTAATGGTACGTTGGACACAGCTGCGGTTTCCAGTACGTGAGATGGGTATGGGCATTACCTTCTACACTCCTGCTTATATAAATACGAATCGACTCCAGTGGTTTCTTGACTCCAAGGCGTAATAGGGATGAACATAGGAAGAAACTTATAACTCTTTTACCATTATGGAAATGAACTAACTCTTTAACAAAGATGCTTCAGATATATCCCTACGTACTATGGATCTAAATATTCTGTATAAACATAATAACCATACCAGGACTCTTGAAACATCTATAAGCACAGCACTAGCATACCAAAATGTAATGAACCTCATCGAATATCATATTTATTGTGACATATTCTTCATCGTTGGTATAATAACGCATTAGATCCTTAGGTAGGTCTTATATTATTTCACAAATATTTGTTTACACTCACGAGTATGACAATTACGAAACCAACTGAAGGACTGATCATAAATAAACTCATATCGTTCAGGTTCCACATGAGCTTGAGATTATAATAAGTGATTACACACGTTAATCTTCGCTGCCGATTATTATAACAAGAACACAATAAAATCATTACATACCTGACTTGCTAATTTTGTATTAAACTATGAACACATCGGTAAACCGAATTAATAGAGACCGCAGCGTTTAGTATAATATCGAATTCAAAGCAAATACTATTCTTTTTTGCCTCGTTTGATGACTGATATATTAGCGTTAATTTTTAATACATTTTTAACATTATCAACATTTCTATATATCGAAAACGCCAAATATGATTCAGGCCTATTCTCTATATCGGCATCCAGTATCATTTCACTTAATCCTGCTTCATACATTTCTCGATCAAAAGTTATAGGGTTCAATAACTCTGTAGTATAGTCTGATATTTTATTAGCAGGATGTAGATCCATAGAAGCCGATGAGGGCAGCGTTAAATAGAAGTGATCTTCACTCTCCATGTTCACAAAGTAAACTGATCAATGTTTCTTAATTTCACTAGCATTTATATAACTGTTAAACTTCATAGGGTAACCTACCCATTTGACAAGATACTGTCTATTTTTACCTTTCCCTTTAGATCCTACTATTTTTTCTATTTTATACTCATGACTCTTAGGATCAAATTGTATTTTCTGTATTTCTTGTTTATAGAATCCTCCTTTTTTTTTCTCCATCTAAATCCTCTAGATAGTATAATTTTAACAGGTTCTCTAGGAATTGCTCTGATAGTATCTACTTAAAAAGACCTCGCTCTCTCTGCGAACTCATCCTCTTGTCAATACTTCTTTCTGTAGATTCTACTCTGAATCTTCTCCTGCCGTACATACTTTACGATATCTCCTACTCCATATTTTGTAACTACTGAATTAATATCTTTGCCCTTATTAGGATTCATAGAGTACAAAGGTTATGTATTTCCATCTCTATAGAGGGATTGTATTCTTAAGTGTTCTATGATGAGACCGATTATAAGAAGTAACCAAGATACCTGTAGAGGTTATGCTAGTCCATATTTAAACTGTATTCATCTTCCGTGAAATACCTAATGATTCCTTGTCTTTTAATTCTTTGTACTCTTTCAACGTATTGCGGGCTTGTAGAAGTTACAGAAAGTGGTTGTAATACCCTATATCATACTCAGTAACTATTTCTTGAAACTCTTTACCTAAAAATTCTGTACCTTTATCTGTCCATATCATTTTGGGATATCTGTTATCCTTATTTATAATTTCTCTGACTGCTGTAGCAACAGTCTTTGATTTTTTATCTTTTAAAACCTTTAACCATAAGTATCTGGAATATACATCTATCACAAAAAGAATATATCGATACCCTTCATTGTAAGATTTATATTTTATCATATCGGTCAAATCTAATTGCCATACGCTATCTAAATGATGGGCTATAGTTTTCCGTGTAGGAAATTTTTTTCGTATAGGTTTATGAAGGGTAAAAGCATCCTCACCTTCTAAATATTTTTTCAATTCTTTTTTACTAATTTGAGGAAACTTTGAAGCAAACCTTGAAAAACCCCCGTAACTGTATGGCTGTTTCACATCAAAGTAATATTTATCGACCGCTTCCTTAGCCTCCATGATTCACAATGACATTAACAATAAAAATTATATTCATTTATACTGAAAGATGATATAAAAAAAAAAAAAAAAAAAAATCAGATGTATATATGAAGTATTTTATTTTTAATTACAAAATAATATTAACTATTTTAAATTACAAGTCTAAAAACATAGCAAGTGTATACAGAAAGATAACATAGAATATATATACATAATTTTAAATTACAAATAATACAATCATATAAAAAATCATAATAAATAATCAAATGCTAATCCATTTTGATACTTTGTGTGGATTTTTTCTTATTCGACCCGTTCTTGAACGTAATGTGTTTCTACTTATCACCTTTAATCTATCCGATGCGAAAGAAGTACCAGCGGGACTTGCATCAGGTCTAGGTGTCAATGGAATATTATCCAGATCCGCTAATCTTTGTTTATTCATCAGGATTAAACTTCTTGGAAAATTAATAGTCTGAAGTTCTTGTTTGATCCTGTTCCATCCTGTCACTGGAGCCTTCTTCCATTCACGGGAGAGATCAGATATCAAGTCAACAATATTCGAACCAGCTAGGACTTCTCCATCAATAATGATTTGACCGAGATCATCCCATGTAATCTGATCTTTTAAAATATTATATAGAGCTATACCCGTTTTCTTACTCCTCACTGGTAAGCTTTCCTTGAGTATATGTCTAAAATTAGCTTCTCTTTTCACCATAGGCTTAGTATCTGTTGTTAAAGTTGTATCTTCCTTGGGTGATTTTAATAAAACTTTTAAATCTACTAATTTTTGTATAGCATTTTGATATAGGATTCTTTTTTCATGAATGTTTACATTGGAGTTTAATATTTGTTGCAGTTCCTTCTCATAATTATTTATCTCGTTCATCGAGTGATTAGACTAATGACGATGATGATCCGTAATTCGGTCTAACTATTAATATCAATCTAAAAGTAGTATAAAAGAAGCAACGAGCACTGTTGTTGTTGTTGTTGTTAAGAAGAGTCATTGTTGTTGTTGTTGTTGCTGTTGTTGTGGCTGTTGTTGTTGCTGTATTTGTTGTTGTTGTTGTTGCTGTTGTTGTTGTTGTTGCTGTTGTTGTTGTTGTTGTTGTAGAGGTAAGGTTCCTGTGTTATATTTCAACTTCTCATAATCATTGTAGGGTAAAACCGCTACCTTCTTCATCATTGAGCAAGCCACTTGGTTATCAAAGGAGCTATAACGGAAAAGAGTAAAGGTAGGAACACACCACCACCTTTCTGTAATAGTTTCTTTTTATTTTTAAGCTTTCTTACGTTAGCAGCCAGTTTTTTAATGATGTTTCTGTGACGGCGTAACTTTACCTTCTGAGCTCTCTTTAAAGGAACATTTCCTTTTATAAGATTTAGGCATACTTCAGCTATACATTGTATAAATTTTTCATCTTCACAGACCAGTTTACGTTTTTCAGAAAGTTTCAGGGTTTTAAATTTTCTCATAAGAGGCAAATAATCTGCTACTAGAGTACTCATTATTCAGGTATGTATACTGTCTCAATCTCGTTAGGTAAGATATTTGTACGCAGTAACACTGTACAAAACAAAGTTTTTCTATAAAATATTTTTTAGTTAATTTTACATGAGTTATAGATGCTAACTCTTATATTACTTTTAAGAACTCTTACGTTGGAAGTAGGGGAACCATTATTGCCGGTAGCCACAACATTGACCCTCACTCAATATCCCTTCTTAAATGTCACAAACACAAGATTAAACTACTGCGCTGTTCTTAAGACCACATCCCTCATATAACTTATCTGATGAAAGATATTTCTGCTGTTATAAAAAATTACTGTAATGTTTAAATTGATGCCGAGTAAACTTTAGAAAGTTTCGGCTATTAGGCCTCATTCAATTTATGCATTCAAATCACTCAAGGATTATAATTTTATGCCCTGGTAAACATTGAAGAGCTTTTATGTCATATAACCCTTCGTGAAATTCGATTACATCTTTGTAGTCTTTAAACTTTTCTTGGTAAACATTGTAACACCATATGATTTTAACAGGCTTTTGTTCGAAAATCTCGACCTCTTTTAAATATTTAATAACAGAAAAGTTTTCCCGCAACCTGTAGGACCAGACACAAGACAAGTAGCTGGAGCCCGGAACATTAAATTTACTAACGTCCATTCTAGATTGATACCTGAACACTAATGAATAAGAAAAAGGGTTTGCGTTATGTTATCCAAATGGTTTGTATTAAAACTCATACATAGACAAATCAATACGCATTCCAAATAGATGCACAAATCGACCCCAAGAAAGCGGGCCAGGATAGCGGACTTAATCGAGTCAGTCTTCCTAGACTTATACATGATTTATAGAAGCCTTTAGGGATACCACTAACAACATGCGAATTTTACTTCATGAACCTAAGCTCTAACATAACAGTCGTTAACGTGTGGAACCCCTTTGTATAAATGTCTCAGTAGTCAGTTCAATTCTAGCGAATAAATGCTTTTAGGTGTTCTTGACTGACACCACTTACCTATTCTTAGTTTCAGGTCATGTTTTTTAGTATGTATATGTTGTTGTTGTTGTGTTGTTGGTTGTTGTTGTGTTGTTGTTGTTGTTGTTGTTGTCGTGAACGAAAATATATACCCTTTTGAACCTGATATGGTTCGTTCGTACGTCGTATTCTTGTTTATTTTCTTCTGATTGGTTGAAAGAAAGAATCTCATTACATTTAAGGGTTGTTTATGCATACGAATTTCTCCAGTAAGACATTTTTCGCTGTACTGATACGATGACCTCTCGTTCTGCTTCTACGGATGTCCTCTTTACGAGGACCTTTGTAATACCCAACGATGTGTCATTTACATTTTTTCGTAAAACGAATGGAGAGCAATATATTACCTGTATTCCAATTGGTGGTGCAACTAATATACCTTTAATCATATCAGTTGAAGAATTCCTCAAGATTATTGACAGCCTTGAAGCTTGGCTAAAGGCTGAGTATGTGTCATCTGTGACATCGTCTCTTGATGAAATCAGAGGGGACAGCTTGAGTGGTTATAATAGAATAGATGTGGCTTTCACTGCATCTGGTAATGTTAAAAGTATTGATGTACGCAACTATTGGAAACCCAATTATGCTGACACATTCATGCGTACGTGTATAGGTTTCACTGTTCAGACATCTGCAAATATAATGGCTTTGTTTGATATGAAAAACGACTTAAAGTATCATCTTAAAGTTGTAGCCGTACTCGAGGACTTAATTCATATAGCTCATGGTGTAATCTACGATATTTACACCGAAACATATGGATTCCCGTATAATGCAGTATACAGAAATGCCTTAATAACTATTAAACCAGGATACGTTTACTTCTCGCTGGCGGGAGCGAGTGAGTGCTGTTGAACCGAAATATGCAGAAAAAATGGTTTAGTGCAGCAAGTTGTATTTATGCTTACATCCTTTCGGATGGTGTTGAATCTCTGGAGAAACATATAGAACTTGCTCAATTTATACAGAATCCTATGTCACTCTAATTAGATGGATTAATATATTTAAAATAAAAAACTTATATGTATGAATGTATTTATTTATTTAATGTTCTTTTTATTGGAAATTATATGTTATACACATGAAAACTTGTTTTAATGTCCCCTTATGTACGCTTTGTTGTTTAAGATGTAGGGCTATATATATATATATATATATATATATATATTATATATATATCGATATACGTGATATATAATATATATAATATATATATATATATATAATATATATATATATATATATATATTATATATTATATAGCCTTCTGCGTCGGGTCGCGCGGCGGACGCGGCCTGCGGCGCGCCGCACGCGCGAATCCCGCGGCGGATCGCGCCGGCGGGCGCGCCTGCGGGCGCGCACACGCGTCGGATCGCGCCGGCGGGCGCGCCTGCGGGCGCGCGCACGCGCCCGTTTCGCGGCGGATTGCACTGGCTGGCGCGCCTGCGGGCGCGCCCCCGCATCGACCAGGAGCCTGATGACGCTACCTTCTTGCTTATGAGGGAGTCTCAAACACCCTTAGTTGAGATCTACATCCTTATAAACATATATTTTAACACAAATATTGTATTATTATTATACAAATATTTATTAACTCAGCACCGCACTGCACCGGATCCAGCACCAGTGCAGCTGAGCTGTCAACTCCTACTCCTCTGAGTCAGATTCCTTCTCCATTCTTTCCTTCTTTTATTCATCTTTCATCCTTCTTTCATTCCTCCTTTGTTTTTTGCACTCTGTGCTCTTTTTTTCAGTCGAGACCCCTAATGGGGGGTCCAAGGTGCCTAGAGCCGACTTCTTAGACCATCATATTCGAAGCTCTACCGGACCTCCAATAACCCTTATAGGACACCCAACATTGTTGTTATACGACTGTTTAATTAAACTCGGCAACCGCAGTGGCTCCAACACCCGCGTGCCGGAGCCCAACTCCGTAGTTCACATACAGTATTTCTAGAAGATCAACTCTGAATCCTCCTCACCAAATTTCAGCCAATTACGAAACATTTCGATTTTTAAAGGGGGGTGGGGCCCCCTTCGGGGACCCACGGGGACGTAAACTTCGTATACAACAAGGTTACCTCCCCATCTAACACCCCTCCAAATTTTAGTCCAGATACGATAACCTTAAACCCATGTAGATATATATTGGACTCAGAAACTGGATGCGAAGAAGAAACCTCGGTGGAATCCGAAGTAGGAGAGCGTAAAAAAACGATCCCTTACAGGGATCGATCGTTTTTTCGACTCAGATTCGATTCCTTTCGGGAATCGATTCTTCGTAATAATAATAATAAAATAAATGTGATATGTGGGATGCGCACGCGCGCTTCAGTCTGTGTCTGTCGGTCAAACAGACCTTCGGTCTGTTTGACCTCCAAATGGTCGGTCGCCCAAACGCTCGTTAGGCCTAAACGCACCCACGCAGATCAAGCAACAAAGGCGTAAGCACAATATCGGCGTCCACCCTCGGGGGTGACCCCCTCTATATACATCCTACAGACTTGAAATTTACACGGATTCGCTCTTACCCCATATATAGTTATATTCCAAGTTTAAAGCAAATATCTATCTCTTATACTTTTTGAGAAAAAGCTGTGGGATCCCAAACTGGTTGGCATCACTACTATATATATATATATATATATATATATAGAAGAATATATATATATATATTATATATATATATATATATGTATATATGGGAGCCGTTATGGGGGGGCAAGTAGGGGGCAATTGCCCCTGAGATTTTCAACCTCACAAGACTTTCCATAATGAATTTTTTTAAGATCACACGGTTAAACGATATATATATATATATATATATATATATATATATATATATATATATATATATATATATATATATATATATATTATTATTATTTTTTTTTTTTTTATCTTTAGCTTTATAATATAGTATATATATATATATATATGAAAGCCTTTTTTTTCATCTTGAGATACTTTGTGACTGGAAATGTAGGGGAGGGCCATGACTACCCTGGCTCCTTCAACACTTGTAATGTCGCTCATGTATATCCCATACCCCAATCCGAGAATCATAACACGTTTGAAAATAATTCTGAATTGTATGTAATTTTTTTAAGCGAGGTATTAAGACTTTAGATGCAAAATAGCTTTTATTTGCTCTACATCATAATAAGAATTGTACGATGAGATACTGAGAACTGTTTTGAGGAAGAAAAGTTTGCAAATAGGCGTGGGAAGCGAGGTAATTGCTTGTGTGCTTGAGAAGCCGAACGATATAGCTGGGGTGAATAAAAAAATTATTATTATTATCTAACAAAGTAACACTGAAATATGCATAAGTTTATAATTAAAAGACCTAGTATTTATAACAGTAATTCACCTGTCATTGTTCAAACTACGAACTCATTTAGTGGCATTTCTAGTAATGTTGAAGGTAATTCAAGTGGTATTGATGCCAATCTTGTTAATGGTACTAAATTTAGTAGTGTTGCTACTTGGAATATAACGTAACAAGAGAAAAATGTTCTGGATATTGGAAATTATATAATGGGAACCAATATTAAAGATGGATTAAAGTTTGACATTAACGAAACCGTATACAAACCACCAATCACTCACAACTTTAAAGATGTTGAAGATTGAAAGATGCTTTTTCTTCATGAATGGCTAGTTCTGCACAATTCTTGGCTAGCCTATTCTAAAATATTCAAAGTTCATAGATTGTGTGGCTTATTTAGCTCATTTATCGTAAAACTATTTAGAAAATACATTCACGTGCTAAAGCCCATGTAAATTCAGAATGGCATAAGATGCCTTAGTATCAGCAAATAATTTAAAAAGAATAATATTAAATAAGCGTGTTAGTGTAACTGAACAACTGCATGTTGCTGAGCACTTATTTTATACCATGAGATAAAAAAGAAGTTTTAAAATTTTTGTGTTATGAAATTTTTCACCTAATCAACTAACAATTTTTTCCGATTTTCTTAAACTTCTTCCTCAGATAAAGCTTTGCATTGTGCCAAAACGCTATCATCAAGGCTGAGCAAGGCAAATAGCATACACATATGATTCAGCTGAACTTATATTTTATTTGTGGAGTTGATATGTAATCAAATTGGTGAATGAGTAATTTTGTCAATATTTCTCCTCTTAGCGACGAGGCAGCAGACATATCCAGGCAAAACAGCTATGAGATTTGTTAATTCGTTGATAAGCGATCTCATGTACGCATGAAGAATTTCTAGGCTTTACTCTTCTGAAAAATGAAAGCTGAATATTATTATGGATATAGAATATTACACACTACTGAGATATATGGCAATTTTAATTGAGTAGCTTGTTGGACTTGGGGTTTGATGGGTGCTCCACAATGGCTGACCCAAAATGAGTTTAAGTTTAATAAGAGATCAGTACCTAAGTCAATTTTTTTCATTGTTGTTAATATCGTTTCAATTTAAGTAATTAATGACCTAATGCTGTTCCAGAATTTCAAGCACTGTTGGAATATAAAGGAATTTATAAAATTCTTTCCGTGAAAGTAGTCAAGCATGAAATTTGGTACAAAATATACATTGTTATGCGAACACGATGGTTGCAAATATAAATCGCATAGTTATAGATGTCAAATCAAAAATATCTAGAAAAAATTTCATGAAATATAAACCGAGCTGCAGCATGTCAGCTTTCATTAGCAGCAGGAAGTCCTATATTTTTCTCCACTGTTTAATAATCATGACAGAAATATAGTTCATATTTGGGGCCTATAGGAAATATTCTTCAACTAAATTAATAATTTTGGATGAGGTTCATGATCACAAAGATAAACTTTCAAATATTTTAAACCGATGGAGTTATATGTTTTTGTCTTTTTTAAGGAATATTTTAAAAACTTGTAATAGTTTTTTGTGAAGATTTTATTATTACGTGCAGTATCAAAAGATCCCACAGTGATTTCAAAAGTTTTGCTGAGAATTGCCTTAGGGTTTCACTATTTATAACTTACCTGATTCTTCTCATTCATTTGAGTATCATTTTTGAGACATATAACTACTTATCTTCGCTTTTGCACAGTAGAATAGAAATTACACAAATCAGAATATTAAAAAATTGAACTCATTATACCTGAATATATTATAACAACCTAATTGGTAAGCAGAATCTTGGTTTAAATTTCTGGAATGAAATCAGATAAGGAAAATAGAATAAGAAAATTATTTGTGGCACATTTTTTCCCAAAGTTGCACAACTTCAAGTTTCCCACTTCACATTATTGTACAATTGAGGTGTTTAGTTATTTCAACGGGCTAAACGTGGTAAGGTCAATCTATAAT
>JABUQX010095339.1:0-17500 GCA_015478945.1 Trachelipus rathkii
ACAGAGAGTCATTATTAGTTGCATGAACTTAAATCTAGGTGTCATAACTCATTGAATTGAATTAGTTTTAAATAGAAATAGCGTCTTGCCTAGGTCCTCTTCATTTTTCTCTTAGGTCTGACTTAAATGCAAGAGCAGAAAAAGCGTTCGGCTCTAACTTGCGTTGGAGGTAGAGCAGTAACAGCAATTACAGTTTCTTGTACAATGTCTGGATACTTTTCGATGGCCTCTTATTGTAGCAGATTTTACTATAAATAAAAACTCTAACTACAATAATTTGAATCAAGAAGGAGTGAGGCTGCCTTCCAGGATAAATAGAGGGGATATCAATGAAAAACAAATACACCTTAAATTTATTAAAAAAAGATATAAAGACAAAATCCACACCTATTATATTTATCATACAAACTTATAATACGTATTTAATTATTAATTATTCATAAACACTAATACATGAATACAAAAAAAATTGTTTTTGGAATTCAATCCATTTACTATATTATACAAATTACCCTACACAGTATCCCAATACTACTAACTACTAATGACTACTGACTATAGTAGACCACTACCAATTACTCCAACATACTACAACAATACAATAAATATTGACATACTATAATGTTAAATAAGACCTTATTATCCTAAACCTTCAACATATAAAATTCATAAAAAAATAATAAACGGTAAGTTCAATAATCAAAGAACATTAAATATATGAAATTGTCAATTATGAAATATTCCTTGTATTTCAAAAAGTTTTTCCTTTCCTTTCAGTTTTGGTACTGTCACTTAGTTTTTCAAATTTTTCTTTTGACACATTGCTACCTACACTTTACTGTTAATTTTTACGTGTTATTTTCACAAGTGTTGGTACCTAAATTAATTAAAGTACCTTTACCCTTTTCTTTGAGTTTTACTTTCAATTGTTTTTTTTTTCAAAAAATGTTTTCATTACTATTCGTTGCAATTTCCTTGTTCTGTTTCGTTTATAATTTCCGTTTTTATTTTCAAAAGATTAGTTTTAAATTTAAGATCTTTTTATTTTTTAGTTTTCAAACGTCCAAATGTCAATCTGATTCTTTATTTTTTTTCAATTTCCATATAGTACCACAGGCACTACAGTCATATTTAGGTGTACCACACCGTTGAGTAATTATTGGTACCCAAGTACCATTTCGAAAACTAGCTGCCAAACATATATAATACACTCGCAGACGATGAGCAACCACAGGAAAATAATCTGGATGCAACGAAACTCGCCTCAAACAAAATGGAGTCCCAAAGAACGAGTAGTAGCTCCAGAAAAAAACTGAAACGAGACAAAATTAAACAAATCCTAATATGATGACAACAATAATATAGGAAAAATGAAAAAGTTACATAATAATTCCTAACCTGGCACAAAAAAAATAATTATATATAGTGCTATTACAACAATTTTAAAACATAATTAAGTGAATGTAAATTAGTTAACAATTTATGTAATTTCATAACTCTAACATAACTAACAATCAATCATTTGAAATCCAAAATTTTAATGCAAAATTAAAAACTTACATATAATTAAAAACTATCATTAAAAAAGAAAAAAATACAAACAAAAATAATTCTTAATAGCTACCTGGCCAATGTTACTGACCAGTTTTTGTTTCTCTTTTCCAATTCCATACTTCCCAAACCGTAGTAACCCCGTTCACTCTGTTTCAGTACTCCAGTACAATACTCAATTCTATTGAAACGCCATAAAAAACTACTATTAGTAAAAATCGATAATAGCCAAAATATGCAAAGATTAGCAATAAAAATAAAAGAATATTATCAATGTAATAATCATTAAATAAATTACGACAAACAATAATTACCCTTACCAAAGAAAATTTAGAAAAAGACTCCACAGACATCAAATCTTTTGAAACTCAATTGTACAGTCAGTCCACTCTATTTCTTGCGTAATTCATCTCTTCCATTATTATCATATGCTAGGGTGTTCCAAAAAGATTAAAAAAATCAAATCAAAACTGATTTGATATTAAATAATCCACAAAATATTTTCCAAGAGTTTTTTTCCTATTTGAAATCCATTAATAGGTATTACTGTTGCTTCCAAAATTAAATTTTCATTTAATATAACATTTATCGAAAAAATGAAATTTAAATTATTAATTCCCTTGAAAATTTAAATTTTAAAATCGCACTAATACACTAAAATAAATCACTGCATGTCCATGTACTCTCCATGTTGGTTGAAGTTCATTCTTCTTTCAGGCTCATCATCTTTCACCCTGTACCTAAAAACAGACAAAATAAAAATTATGAGACAACAACCAAAAAAACTAAATAACTGAACTACTACATTATAATTTAAGCTTCAAAGTTATATAAATTTTTTCAACTTCTTTTAGTGCAACAAAGAAATTTTGTTTAAAGTTATGGAATATTGTGTACAAGGATGAGGAAGAACCTTGACCTTATTCTTGAACCAGTCAACTCTTTCGACTAAGCTTTTCAATATCTAGAAGCTTTTCAGACTCATCTTTTGAGCTTTCTAAAATTACTTGAGAAGGTAGTAATGGGGATAGTTGTAGTTTCATCACTTACAATATGCTCAGATGTATCCTTTACTTGCAGATTTAGCTTTTTGTTGTTGATCTTCAGTTAACCTTACCCTGTAGATAGGATCAATGTAAACAGCAGCTAGTAGAATATCATTGTCAATGAGAGAAATTTCCCTTCGTACCATGGAATCTTTTATTTCTTCAGCATCTTAAATATAGATGGTATAAGGTTGAAGATTGAATTTATTAGAATATAATCCAAATTGAAACAAGGTGCAGGTTAAAAAACTTTGAAGTTTGCAATTGCATTTTGAGCTGTGGAAGTCGCAAGTTAGTGAACTTGTATGAAATGATTGAAGTCAGAGTCACAAATCATAACTTTGTCAGTTCAATATTTTCTGACTCCAACTCTACTATCTTGAAAGTTACCAACTCCGACTTCGACCTCGTGAAAATTACTGACTCCAACTCTACCTTCTTCAAAATTCCCGACTCCGCGACTACGACTCCGCAACCCTGCTCTAGAAAGAACAAAAGAAATGCTATTAAAAAGAGCAATAATAGATAAAAGAAAAGTAGAAACAACACCAAGTAGTAGATTCAGTAGCATAGCTACTAATTTTAGAATAGGCAAAACTCTAATAACTGAAGAACAGATAAAGCAGATTAAAAAAGAAGTGAATGAATATCTTGAGGGAATGAATATATGTAAAGACCAATGGATTGGGACTTACAAAAGGAACGAATTTTTAATGGAAAGCTATTTTATTGGAGAATTTATACCAAGAAAAACAAACATGAGTGAAATATGGAAGTGGGTAGTGAAAGAAAAAATATTCTCCTCAAATGATTTCATGGAATATCGATTCAGGGAAGTTTATAATCAGGTCAATAGAAAACAATTAGTTAGTCAAAATGAAGCAATTCTGAATTATGTAAAGACAAAGATCCAGGAACAAAGAAAAACGAAAGCTACACTACCATCTTATGAAGAAATTGAATTAATAAAAGGGAAAACATTAAATATAGTTGAAAATGAGTTAGAATTAACAACTAAAATGGTAGAAGAAATAAGGAAAAAAAGCAATAAGAACACCAAGAAAATACAAGATGACTCAGTAAAAGGAAAGAAAAGGGAAATGAAAACTACCATTATACCAGAAAATGAAAAAAAAAAATACATAAGCTCAGAAATAAATTGTAATATAGAAGAAAAGGTAGAACAGGAACAAGAGAAACTAGAAGAATTTGAAATGATAGTATACAATGAAAAGTATATGAACCTGGGAAATGAGGACCAAGAATCGGGAGAAAGCAGGCAAAGTAGTGAAGATGAAATAAATTATACAGATGATGAAGAGGAAACAAATCCAGATGAAGAACAGATAAATAATGAAAGAGAAATTGAAAGAATAGGCGAAATTCAAATTCAAACGGAAGAAGAACCAAATAACAATGACGAAATTGAAGAAGAATTGCTGGTCAAAATATCACGTTATAGAGAGGAAGATGTGCATCTAGGAATGGAAAAGAGGTTAAGAATAAACAAGATTAGGCATTACTGGTTAATAAATAAATACACAGTAATTGCTGACAATATGATGCCCAGGATTATAGTAGAGGTGTACCGGAATTCCGGTCCGGCTGGAATTTGACATTTTTTCCGGTTCCGGCCTGAATTTTGAAAAATTCTGGCCGGAACCGGAATTACTAATGTACTTGATAATTAAAAAAATTTGCTGGAAGGGATTTATTTTACATAACCCATAGCCCATCCTTTAACAAAATAAAATGGTAGCCTTGTGTAGCATTCATACACAGTGTATTACTTACCTACAGTATTATTGAAATAAAGTTTACTCAAATATCTCAAAATATAGGATAATAAGATACTCATTAAATTCAAATTTAAAATCCAAAATTAAATATATATAATATATATACTATATATATATATATATATATATATATAAATATATTATAATATATATATATATATATATATATATATAATATTAATATATACTATATATTATATATATATATATAATATATTATATATATATTATATATATATATATATAATATATATATATATATATATATATTATATATATATATATATCATATATATATTATATATATCTATTATATTTATATATATATATAATATATTATAAATATATATATATATATATATATATATATATATAGTTTATATTAATATGTGTATTGTAATGGATACATTTAGTCAATTTTTCCAACTGGCTCGTAAGCCAGTGAGTATAGTTAAAGAAACAATGACTCGTTTGAATATTTTAGCTATCCATATAGCTGTAGTAATGAAATCTGATCCAGCTTCTCGAATCTGCTGACTCATTTACTGTAATGAATTGGTAACTATTATCTCTCTAAGAAATATTTCTACTAGAAATAAGATATCTTTGGTTGAAAAGTGCAACTAAGTTTGAGTCCCTGCTCTTGTGATGGCTGTTATCTTGCAATAAATTTATTATTTCTGAGAATTGCTGTGATTAGGGGTCATGGCAAATTTTGGGGGGGGAAGAAATTTCCCTCAAGACTCACTTGTTTCACGGCTTCGATTTAAGCTATTTTGGGAGTCAATGTTCTAGAATAATAAGGATTCTCGCTTTTACTAACCAATTTTTGACTTCCTGATTTCTCTTCGTGATTGATTTTCATGTTTTATGAAGTGGCGTTGCTATTAATGTTTTTGGTGATCTACCTAGTTTTATTTTTTTGTGCCATATTTTTACTCTATTAAAGATTTTTGTAACATTATTAATAATAAAAAAATCTTTTGCGAATGATGGCATTTTAAAACAATTTTGTGAGGTTATTATTATAACAAATCTGTAATCAATTAAATGAATAAAATCTTTATAAAAATACTGTTAATGAATATATATATATAATACTATATTATATATATTATATATATATATATATATATATATATATATATATATATATATATATATATATATATATATATTATATATATATATAATATATATATTATTATATATATATATATTATATATATAATATATTAAACTATATATATATATATAAAGATTTTATATTGAAAATCATATAGAATTATTTTTTTACATTTCTTTATAGGTAAAGGAAAGTTCATTAGAAATTCCGGTTCCGGCCGGAATTTTTTTTGTGATTCCGGCTAATTCCGGTTCCAGCCGGAACCAAAAATTTCAGTTCCGGTACACCCCTAGATTATAGCACCAAATTGTGATATAATTGTGATATTATGGAAATAAACCGGCTATATTATGCTACTGCTAGATCAATAGCGGACACATAGGAGTTAAAACCAGAGAAACTATAAAAACAAGATGAACTAGACAAAGAGAAATAAAACCACCTGGGAAATTAGACTGGATAAAGAAATAGAAAGTCTAAGAAGAGAAATATTAATATTATATGTATTCCACAATGGAGAAGTTACTCCTACTATCGCAAGAAGAAATGTACGGCACTTACTATATAGAGAGAGGGTGGAAAATGGGAACTCACTTGTTCATGCAATAGGAAGAAGGAAACTAATACTAGCAGCGAAGATTAAAAAAAGACAAAGATACGAAAAGACAGAGAAAGAGGAAAAATAGAATAGAATATTTAGAGAGGACCCGGCAAGACTTTATAGAGAATTAAGAAAGGATATGATTAAACTGGAAAAACCACCACTTAAAGAAGGAATTGTGAGGTTTTGGAAGGAGATTTATGAAAGTGAAGTTAATCCAAATAATGAGGTTGATTGGAAAAGAGAAATGGTAGACAACCCCCAAATAACATCGATTATACCAATGGATGGTGGAAGAATTGCAGAAAATGAAGTAAAGAGGACTATTAAAAGGAGTGGAAGTTTGAAAGCACCAGGGATAGATCAAGTACATAATGATGGTTAAAGAAATTAAAAGTACTAATAAAGCCTCTAATAGAAAGTTTTAACGAGCTAATAGAAAAACAAGAAGAAATCCCAAAATGGCTCACTAGTGGAATTACAACATTAATACCAAAGAATGAGGAAACGGAATTGCCTAGCAAATACCGCCTTATCACATGCTTACCAACCATAAATAAAATACTAACTGGAGTCATGGCGAAAAGGGTAACAACACACCTAGAATCAAACAACATAAAAGAGAAGTGTATAAAAACTCCAAAGAGCTGGAGGAGGCCTTAAAGAAAATGAATAATGGAATGGCCGAAGAGGGCAGAAACATCTCAGTATGGTCATGGATCGATTACAAGAAAGGCATATACAATAGCGTCCTCATAGTTGGAATTAAGGAAATAATTGAAGATTTTCAAAGTTTATGAGCCTTGTTGTAAACTTCATAGAGGAGGCAAATGAGAGAAATGGAAGACAGATCTGGTACTACCGTACGAAAGAGTTCAAATAAAAACAGAGGGAATAAAAATAAAAAGAGGTATCTTTCAGCATATAGGCAGATGACAGTGTCCCCATAGTTGGATAATAGAAGTATTAAAAATATACAAAATAAATAAAAAAAATAGATTTTGTAAAAGAAGGAATGAGGCAATGGAGGGTAATTTAAAACTAAATATAGAGGGGACTGATTGAAGTGAAAAAAAAGATGCATCTTCCAGGTGGATTCGTTATCTCCACTGCTCTTTATTTTGGCCATTAACCCTTTGAGCAATTTAATAAACATATTACAGAAATGGATTAGAATAACCCACATAAACGAAAAAATCCCCTGAGCAAACTAATTTCAACACGTGTTTTATATGGATATTAATATTTACGCCCAAACAGACAAGAGCATTAAGGCAGATGGAGGTAGTGAAGAAGTTCTCTGAGGATATATGTATGGAGTTTTGTCTGGATATATGTGCCTTCCTTACACTCAGGAAAGGGAGAATAACGGAGAATGAAAGCATCTCGATTAACGATATCATCATAAAGCAACTGGAGCAAGAAAATACTTATAAATATCTGGGAGTGGAGGAATCGGAGAAGGTAGAACATAAGTTGATGAAAGAGAAGCTGGAAAGAGAATATTTAAAAAGAACCAAAGCAATATTAAAATCGGAATTAAGTGCTAGAATAAATAGAGGCCAATTAAGACACTGCTTGTACTCTCATCCTTACAGTTGCGGAGTGATAGACTGGTTCCAGGAAGACCTTAACAAGATCGCTATTAAAACGAGAAAAATGTTAAATGCCCACAAAATGATCTATAGGGGACAGATTTTGTTTAGAATGTACACGGAACGTAGAGAAGGCATGGGGTTGGTAGAAATAGGCTACATATACAAAAGAAAAAAAATAGGGTTGGGACAATACCTGGAAAGTGCAGAAAATAAATTTCTCCAGTGGGTGTATCAACATGAAAGAGGAAAGCAAACAACAACTTCACTAATTTAAAAAAAAAAACGGGCTACATGAATGCGAACAACATTAGAGTAAAACAAGGCCAAAGGTGGGAAGAAAAAACTCAAAAGGAAAAGACAAATTTGAAGCAGTTAGGAAGAAGAAACATATAAACCAATGGAGACAACAAGCAATGGCAAAAGAATACAAGAAAATCATAGACGAAAGTTATATGGATAAGGAAAAATCAATGGAAATATTCACGAGGGGACGATTACAAGCAGAAGAAGAAGAGTGATTATGGCCGCTCAAGACGAACAATCAGAACAAGATGGAATCGAAAGCATATAGAAAGAGAAAACATCAGCGACAAATGTAGAGTGTGTGACCAAGACACAGAATCTGTCCCTCACATTCTAGAGGGATGTCAGACTCTTCTAAACGGACATCTATACACTGAAGGCATTACTACCGATTCCTGCAGGTTGATCACATTAATTGTGCCAAAAGTTACATCAGGACAGAAGCGGCCAACTGCTGGAAACACAATTCCCCAGAAATGGAAAAAAAGGAAGAGGTGCTGCTACTCTATGATTCCGTTATCCCAACTGATGTAGCAGTCGCCCATAATAGACCGGACATCGTAGTCAAGAATAAGAGGGATCAGAAGTGTTATATAATAGAAGTGAGAGTCCCAAATGATGATAACGTGGTGCCATATGAAAGGGAAAAGGAAATAAAATATCAAAGAAGAATGTGGAATATCAATGACATCGTGGTGATTCCCATAGTAGTTGGAACGCTGGATGTAATGAAGAAGTCTTATAAAACATCTGGAGAAGCTCCCAGTATCTGTCAACACACTGGAACTGAGTGTAATGGTTGTAAGAAAGAGCATTGCAATCTAACAACGTGTTAGGATTTGGGTAAAAAAAATTTTTGGAATGTCCTTATGGTCAAGGTTTGACCACGGACACCTAAGATCTAAAGACCAATAGATCTACTAATTACCCCTTGAAAGGGAGAAAACAAACCTAAAATATTTAAATATTTCGATTGCAGCTTTGAGTGTAATCGGAATATATCTTAGAATCACACATGTTAACACGCATAATTTAAATTTAAATGTTTAGATTGCAGCCACGAATGTTTTGAGATGAGAAGTTTTAAAAAGCACATTGCAAAGCGTGCAAAAGCATAAAAAAAAATCAGCATAAAAAGAGGTATCTTATCGTTATCTCCACTGCTCTTCTTTTTGACCATTAACTCTTTAAGTAATCTAATAAACCAATTAATTACAAAATGGATATAGAATAAAGGCACGTAACTAGAAATCATGCAAAGTAATTTCACACACGTTTTATATGGATGACTTAAAATAATATGCCCCAAACAGACAAGAGACAATCGAGCAGGTGGAGGTAGTCAAGAAGTTTTCCGAAGATATATGTATGGAGTTTGTCCCTGATAAATGTACTTCCTACACTCAAGAAAGGGAGAAGAACGGAGAATGAGAACATCATGATAGGCGATACCATGATAATGCAACTGGAGCAAGAAAATACTTATAAATATCTAGGAGTGGAGTCGGAGAAGATGGATGGTTGGTGAAAGAGAATATTTAAAAGGAACCAAAGCAATATTAAAATCAAAATTGAGTAGAAACAAAATAGAAGCATCAAGACATTAGCCGTACCTGTCATCCTTTTCACTTGTGGTGTGATAGATAGGTTCCGGGAAGACCTTAATGACAAAATTGACATTAAAGCAAGAATGATACTAAATGCCCACAGAATGATTTATAAATTACAGATCTTGTCTGGAATATACACAGAACGCAGAGAGGGAGTCATGAGGTTGGTGGAGATAGATTACATATATAAAATGGAAGTAATAGGGATGGGCCAATACATGGAAAGCTCAGAAAACAGATTCCTCCAGCACGACAATGGTAAGCCAACATCAACTTGGCTAATTAAAAAGAAAACATTACGTGAACAACATGAGAATAGTACAAGGCCAAAGGTGGGAAAAATGGCGCAAAAGGAAATTAATTTGAAACAGAGAAAAAAAAAACACAAACCAATGGAGACAACAAGCAAGGACAAGGAATATAAAAAAAAACGTAGATGAATGTTATATGGGTAAGGATAAATCGGTGGAAATATTCACTAGGGAACGATTACAAGCAGAAGAAGAAAGTAATTATGACCGCTCAAGACCGAACACCCAGAACAAGATGGCATAGAAAACACATAGAAAAGGAGAACATCGACGATAAATATAGTGTGTGTTAACGGGATGCAGAATCTGTTCCTCACATTTTAGCAGGATGTCAGACTCAGGCTAAACCGACATCTATATACTAAAAGGCATAACACCATCTGCAGATTAATTCATTTTAAATTGTGCCAAAAATACAACATCAGGGCAGAAACAGCCAACTACTGGAAGCACAATCTCCCAGAAATAGAAGAAAACGAAGAGGTGCTGTTACTTTATGATTCCGTTATCACAACGGATGCAACATAGTCACTCACAAAAGACCAGACATCGCAGTCAAGGATAAGAGGGAACAGAAGTTCTACATAGAGGTGGGAGTCCTAAATGATAACAACTTGGTGTCATATGAAAGGGAAAAGGAAATAAAATATCAAAGGCTCAAACACGAAATTAGAAGTTGAACACCAATGATATCGTGGTGATTCCCATAGTAGTTGGAACGCTGGGTGTAATAAAGAAGAGTCTTGTGAAACATTTGGAGAAGCTCCCAGTATCAGTCAACACATTAGAACTGAGCTTAATGATTGTAAGAAAGAGCATTGCAATTTTACGACTTGTGTTGGGATGTGGTTAAAAGAAAGTTAGGAAAGTTCTTTTGGTCAAGGTTTGTTTTGACCATGGTCACCTAAGATCTATTAAAACTTCCTTTTAACGTGCTTTATCCCCTTTACAGAGGGTAACAGGGGGACTAAAGGAAATCGAACTTTAAGGCCGGCTATCCCAAACCAGCGCCACCAACGTGTTCACAGTCGAGTTTTAATTCTTGCCCCCAGGAAGATAAACTCCAACTGCTACGCGGAGAATTGAACCAGCGTCATCTCGCATGAACGTCGGCGAGTCAATCTCCTACGCCACGAGACGTTCTTAGATATATTAATAATCCCTTAAAAGGGAGAAAGTAAAAAAAAAAAAGCCTAGAACACAATATAATCCTTAAGAACCAAAGTATGATGAAAATGTAAAGTCCTCCAAGGAAATTCGGTTACACAATAGTTGCCAGTCAGTATTATTCGTGGGTGAAAATTTCAGCCAATTAGTATCGTTCTTATTCGTGGGTGAAAATTTCAGTCAATTAGAAACGTTCTTCCAATGTTGTTTGAATATATTCATATTTTCCTTTAAAAGAACAAACCTCAACAGTTTTGACGCTTCACCAGGGTTGTGGAGTCAGTTCAAAAATTTTCCGACTCCGACTCCACCCTCTTCAAAATTACCGACTCCGACTCCGACTCCACCCTTTTGAAAATTACCGATTTGGGACTCCGGATACGATCCACTTTCAAAATTTCCGACTCCGACTCCACCCTTTTCAAATTGCCGACTCCGACTCTCTCAAAACTATCGACTCCCCGACTCCCGACTCCACAACCCTGCGCTTCACAACAGTTGCTTAATAAATTTTATTAATACAATTATTTTGATTTTTATAAAATGTTCTGTTTTTTTAAAAACAAATTTAATATTTATCAGAAGTTTTCATTGCGATAAAATATACTTTCTTTTGCAAATTCTTTATTTTAATCCTTTGCAAACATCAGATGGTATATAAGTGAAACCATAATCTTTGTTTTAATGATATATGATATAGCTATATATATAATATATATATTTATCTATTTTATAATATATATTATATATTATATATTTATATATATATTATATATATATATATATATATCTATAATAATTTTTTTAAAAATATATATATATTATATATATATATATATATATATACTTAAAGAACCGGCTATCATTCATCCTTTCCATATGACCAAACCATCTTTAATGTACTCGTTTATTCTCATTAACGCCCTTCCTCACACCACAGAACTCCCTAATACATTCATTTCTCATTTTATCAATTCTTCTCACACCTAACAAGCCCCTAAGATTGTCCATCTGAACAATTTGTATCTTAGATCTATACGTCTTATTCCAGACCATAGTTTCACTACTGTACATTAACACAGGTAACAACACACCCTCATGCAAAACCCTAGCACACTCAAGACTTAGTCCCTTCACATTTCCTTCGCTTGCAATTCCGGGGACTACAGAATTGGTGTCTGCAACTCGTGAAATGGAGGAGAAAAGAAATAACTCAACACTCTTGCCACTTCATAATTGGTGATCCAAGAATTTGGACAGCCTCTCCAGCAGCAGTTCCACAGAAGCAGATCTCTCTCTCCTACTGTGACGCAAGTAGACCACCAGCTAAAGATGCAAGAAGAAGAAGAACACCCCCTACTGAGGTAGAAAAAGGTGCCTTCTGATGACGAAGAGACGCAGCGGCCCATAGGAGAAAAATGTGAGACCATCGCTGGGATCAAGGCGAAACCTCCCGTGTTTTTCGAAACCTCCGTTCCAATCTGGTTCAGAGTCTTAGAGGCACAGTTTCACCTCGGCAAAATAACCTCAGAAAACACGAAGTACTTCCACGTTCTCTCCCAGCTCCCAACAGATGTCGTGTCCTTCATCACAACTCACTAAAGCATTCATTCTTCATTTTATCAATTCTTCTCACACCTAACACACCTCTAAGACTCCATCTGAACACTTTGTTCCTTAAATCTATACCTCTTATTCCAAACCAAAGTATCACTACTGTACATTAGCACAGGTAACAACACACCCTCATGCAAAACCCTAGCGCAGTCAAGACTTAGTCCCTTCACATCCACCAAGGATTTAATTGCACCAGCCACCTTCCTACCATTCACAATTTTTGCTTCATTGCATCGTGCATTCCCTTTTCTTCCAACACCGATCCTAAATATTTAAACTCAAACTTGTTCCAGTTGCTCACCATCTAACATGACTTCACACGCATTAATGTAAAGAAACGTATGCGTACTTTATGGCAAACTGTTGTTATAATTTTTATATAAAATTTTTACGATGTGAAGCCGTCGATGTTGTGATCTGGTGGTAAAACGTTTTGTACAATTTCAACACTTCGTTCAACGCGAAAGGAAGCGATTCGAATCCCGGAAGGTACTTATGGTAGTGGCGAAGTTATTATCGCGAGAATCGCCTTCAAGAGCACGTTAATAGTAGATTCTATGATGACGTGATTTGCTGGTGTTTCAGCGGTAAGTAAGTAAGTAAGTTTGTCTAACCGGTATAAGGCAGATTCTAAGATAAATAAGATAACAGGAAATTAATTTTAGTTTATAGGATTTGAGGGAATATTTCCCATTGGAATTCATAGGAATTGTTGCTTTTCCTACAAGGAAAAAAAATTGTTGGCTTTCCATGGATCCTTAAGAGATATTCCCATGGAAACCATGAGAAAAATTCCAATAGAACGACGAAAATTTCGGATTTAACTACACCATCGTTTCCTATAGGAAATTGGGAATGGCATTCCATGAAAATCTAAAGGAAATTTGATGGGAACCCATGAAATTTTTTTGTTGAGAATGTTTAAAACCAGACCATCGACATACAGGGAAAACTTTACTGTCACTGAGATGGTAGTAACGATGTCATTGAATCTGAGAGCAAATAATAATACACTAAGGACACTGCCCTGCGGAACACTTTCAACCAGAGTAAAGTAACATGATAAAACAGAAGAGCACCGGACCTGGATGGATCTGTTTGACAGAAGGCATTTAATAAAGAGAGGGAGCTGTCCTTGGAAACCGAGTGATCGCAGTTTGAGTCTCCTTTTCTTATGATGTGTCTTGGAAAAATCATAGTTTCATCTCAGTCAGAAAATTTCAATAATTTTCGGTGTTCTCAAGCATTCCTTCACACTGCCAATGTTTTTGTTGTTTATAGGGGTGTAATTCTCCCACGTTCGGAGCGTGCATCCTATCCTTATATCGTCTTACATAAAGTCTTCTCGACAGTATTCTCGACATAGTTAAGGCTTGTTCATGTCACAGGTTAGCGAAATTGCTATTTTGTTGTCCTGAAACTTCAGATAATTTCTAAATTTTGGAAGGGGATTACAAAAGCTATTGTCCTATCAGAGGGAAAAGAGGATTCGATCCAGATGATATTACGCAGATCCAGCAGGAACGCTGATGCAGATGGGTGAATGTGACGAAGCATGATGTCTGGGTCAGGGGCACCGTCGTTGCTATTCGCCAGTACAGTTTGATACTTTGTAGGTGTAAAAAGACGCTTATAGATATGATATATTCGTTTTGCTGTTGAGAAGTCTGGCGGTCAGTGTTAATTCTTAATTTTTTAAAAGCTTTAGGATAGCGAGAAGAGCTCGAGTGGCTAGCAAAGCTACAACGTATTACAGCTGCTGGAACAGAGATCGTGCCGGTTATATCAGGTCTACAACGGAGGACTGTGGGTGGAAAGCTATTGGAGCGACAAAATATTTTCTGTACAACTTTCCACACTGAAGAAAATCGAGTTGCGGAGTTAACAGTAGAAGTATAACTTTGAAAATAATGTTTGAGAGCTTGGCGTTGATTCGATCAGATATCGATGCAGTTGTTTTATAAATAATCATGTTTGAGGTGGCGCGGATCCGTTTATATTGCTTGTAGAGTTTTTTCTTCTCTCAGGTAGCTTGTGACTACCAAGGGGTATTTGAATGCAAGTTTCTGCTGCTTTGATGATAACTTGTTGGATGAAAGTGGGATAGCTGTGCTCTGATAAAAATGTCAGCAGGAATGGGGTTCTAACATTGGGACCGGTGTGAGTTCATGTAAGGTTATCATGTAATGGTCGCTGTTGTACAAATAATCGAAGTGGGACCATGTGAAGCGTTCCATAAGAGGATGGGATCAAAATGTAATATCAATGCAGGTAAGGGGGGGTGAATTTAAACATAGGTAGCGAGTCCAGTATTAAGGCATCCCAGGGATAAGGGGGTTGGGAGATCGACAATGATCTTAGCCTAATATGACAACCGGAGTGAAGAGTCATTTATCCTCTGCTAAGCAATATGTGCTTTTCTCGTTTTTTCTTATTTTTTCTTCGGGAACCTCCTCCAGGGGATGCTCAGTCTCTTCTTAGTAACTCGAACCCCACAAATTCGTGCTCTAAGGGGTTCGTAAACATGTAGGAAGACATCTCATTTGTCCTATTATATGTTTATTTCAAGATTCGGCTCCTGCTTCAGCTCATTGCTCCGCATCATGAGCCATCTCAGTCTCTGACTCCTGTTTCTTTCTTCATCCTTCCTCCATCTTCATCTGCTATGAACTTGTGCGTTTGTACTTTTTTTCTCATTTTTTTCTTCTGGGAAAGCACTTTTCTCGTTTTTTCTTCTTTTTCTTCTGGACCCTTTCCAGGGGATGCTCAGGCTATCCTTAGGAACTTGAAACCCTCAAATTCGCCTTCTATGGATCAGAAAACATATAAAATGATACCTTTATTGTACTTTTAAGCGATTGTATGCTAACTCAGCACCGCACCGCACCGGCACCGGTTCCGGGTTCTGCACCGCGTATTCCAACACCGACTTCTTGAAATATTATATTATTTCTCTAAATTTCGTTGTAATACTCCTACAAGTAAAATTTCATCTTTGAATCCCCCGTACACCCCCCTTAAGGGGCAAAGGGGTAATTGTATATTAGTATCTTAGTATATGTTAATATATTGCTTTATTTATTTTCATCTTTTTCCCGCTTAACTACATTCAAAACCACCTTTTAGGGGTAGCACTACCCCCTCAGGATTGAAAGTAGAGGCTTGGAACATCGGTTACGTCCAGCAAATACAACTATGGTAAATTGTTTAAAAAGTTATTTTAAAAATATTTTTTAAGGCGTGTAAAATTGAAATAAGTTAGGTTGCATCTTTTTAATAGCAAAGGAAAACGGCAAATTCAAATCCAACCCAGCTCGTAGTAGACGATCAATTCGTATAAGACTTAAAATAAAGTTTTTATTTAAAAATTGATATACATTTAGTTACAGTATAGGATTATATAATATTTGTTTCATGATATGGACTTTCTTTTTATATAAAAATTATTAGTTAAAATGTGTTATAGTTTGTTTTAAAAAATACCTATAAAAGTAAAAAATGATATGCTAAAAATAAGTTTTCTGTGAGATCTTACGTATCTGTATTTTGTTTGTTTTTTTATTTCCAGAGAGAGAAATTCTGTTCGCTTTTAAAGTTTTTTCTTTAAGTGTTTTACCATTTCATTAACGAAATAATGTAAAAGATTATATAATATAATGTTTGTTGCATATTGCAAGATATTGATTAGAAAATAGTTTTTTGATAAAAACTTGTATTTGCGAACAGAAAATTTTGGCAGAAAATTGCATGTATGCAGGGAGTATATGACAAAGTTGAAAATATTGTAATCAAAGTTTAACTGCATGTGTGCGAAGATGTTAAATATATTTAAAAGTGTTTTAATAAATTTATTTTATCCAAATCACAACGAGTTTTATTATACCTGCGAGAAGAGAGAGAGAGAGAGAGAGAGAGAGAGAGAGAGAGAGAGAGAGAGAGAGAAGAGACAGATGAGAGAGGAGATAGAGAACCAGAGATACAAAGAAGAGAGAGAGAGAGAAGAGAGAGAGAGAGAGAGAGAGAGAGAGAGAGAGAGAGAGAGAGAGAGAGGAGAGGAGAGAGAGAGGAGAGAGAGAGAGAGAGAGAGAGAAGAGGAGAGAGGAGAGAGAGAGAGAGAGAGAGAGAGAGAGAGACGAAGAGAGAGAGAGAGAGAGAGAGAGAGAGAGAGAGAGAGAGAGAGAAGAGAAAAGGGGGGGGAGAGAAGAGAGAGAGAGAGAGAGAGAGAGAGAGAGAGAGAGAGAGAGAGAGAGAGAGAGAGAGAGAGAGAGAGAGAGAGAGAGAGAGAGAGAGAGAGAGAGAGAGAGAGAAGACAAAAAGAGGAGGAGAGAACGGGGAAAAGAAGAAGAGAGAGAGAAGAGAGAGAGAGAGGAGAGAGAGAGAAGAGAGAGAGAGAGAGGAGAAAGATGGAGGAGAGAGAGAGAGAGAGAGAGAGAGAGAGAGAGAGAGAGAGAGAGAGAGAGAGAGATGACTACTACAGCGACCAGTGAAGCAGAGGAACAAGTAGCAGTAGAAGAGATAACTACAAGCCCTCTACAACTACAAAGACCTGTTAGCCGGGAAGAAAGAGGCTCTCCCGCTCTGGCTTACAAAGAAGTCGAGCTTTCCATCAGCCTAAAAGGAGGCCTAGCTTTCCCGCTCTAGCGTACAAAGAAGCTGAGCTCTTCCGCCTACAAAGAGGCCTAGCTCTTCTGCCTGCAAAGAGGCCGAGCTCTTCCGCCTACATTGTTTGTATAAGACTGTTGCATCTCATGTAAAAAGTTACAAGAGTTGC
>JABUQX010095339.1:22500-36574 GCA_015478945.1 Trachelipus rathkii
AGGCGTAAGATAGGATTTAGGGAAGCTTTTTGGCAGGTATTAGTGATATATTGGTGTTGGTGTAGGCTTCTGAATGGAATCAAAAGTATGTATGACGATAGTGAAGCGTGTGAAGAATAAAATGGTGTCAATGGGTGATTGGTTTAGTGATATAGCGGAGTGAGACAGGGTTGTGTTATGTCTCCTTGGTTATTCAATTGTGTAATATGGATTGGGGTTAGAAAGAATTCGAGGTGGGGATTCCAGGAAATGGTGTTAGAATAGGGGGGGGGGGGGGGGGTGATGGGAGAGGTTATATACCGATACCCTAACCTATTAATATGCGGGATGATTTGGTTCTTGTGTGGGGCGAATCTGAAGGAGTTTGAGAGGATTGGTAAAGAGATTTCGCAGGGTATGTAAAAGGAGGGGTTTAAAGTAAATGTAGAAAGAACAAAGTTATGGTTTGTGAGTGAGGACAGTCCTCAGTGTGAAGTTATGTAGATGATGAGGCAGCTGGAACAAGTGTCTGAGTTTAAAATATTTAGGGTAAATGTGTTGGATGAGAAGGGAACGGATGATGCGGAATATAGTAGCAAAGTTGTAAGGGTAAGAAAGGTTGCTGGTGCAATTAATATTTAGTGAATGTAAAGGGAACTAAGTCTTGAGTGCGCTAGAGTCTACATGAGGGTATGTGGTTACCTGTGTTAATGTACTGTAGTGAGATATGGTCCTGGAATAAGAAGTATAGATCTAAAGTTCAATTGTTAGATACAATCTTAGGGGCATGCTAAGGTGTGAAAAGAATTAATAAATGAGGAATGAACGTGTATTAGAGAGTTGGTGGTGTGAAGAAAGGGGGTAAATGAAGAATAAATGAAGTATGTTGGATGGTTTGTCATGTGGAAAGGATGAATGCTGGCCGGTTTGGTTAAGCGGAATGTATAGTGGCCGAGTGTGTGGAACCGACCGGCTGGAGACCGAAGAGAAAGTGGATTGAGTGGTGAACGAATGTCTGAAGAGAGAAATGTGAGTTTGGCAGAGGCGAGAATAAAAGGTGCATGCTAGGAGAGATGGCGGGGTTTTGTAATGGGGGTATGTTGTAGCCCACCTGGGCCCAGGGGATGAACCCTTACATTTGACGATTTCCATAGTGAGGGTCCGTCGCGGTCCCATGAAATGCTCTAGGGTGGATTTTCTGTCTATGACGAGCTCTCACTAAATTATGGTACAGAGGGGGCGGTAAGGCTGGCTTTCTTTTCGACGTTTGTCATGTTCTCCTACTGCTTTTCTTTCCGATGCTTGTAACGCACTTACCCCCCATCTTGGGGCAAAGAGGAAGGTGAAGAAGAAAGAAAGAAAGAAAGTATATAATATAATAATATTATATATATATATATATATATATATATATATATATATATTAATATATATATATTTAATATATATATAATATATATATATATATATATATATATATATATATATATATACATATATATCAACTGCCTTTTTCCCTATACACTGGAGAGTCACGCTCATACATGTACCTGAGAGCCTCTTGCTAAGTCAGCAATAATTTTGAATAGCAGAAAACCATCCAGCTACCTCTGTAACTATTTTCTGTAGTAGTTAAATCCGTGGCTCAAACGGTAGAGCGACGGAAGTCGCATGGCAAAGTCGCGGGTTCGAATCCTAGTTCGGATCCTAGGTAGAATTACCTAGAGAAGTTCCCCTCCTTGAAATAGGGCTAATGCCCGTGAGGTGTGAACTTTCTAATTAAAAAAAAAAAAACAAGTTTTGGTCTGTGTGGTGATACGGGGAAGCCCTACTCCAGTGTAAGGAAGAAATGTATATGAGGTCAAAGCAACGAGCCTTTGAACAATGAATGCAGGACGTACCCAACAATCCTATGCCCACAATGCCGGCAAACTATCGCTTCCTGAGCCCTCCTACTTCCCTCCCCCTATATATATATATATATATATATATATATATATATATATTATATATATATTATGATATATATATATATATATATATATATATATATATATATAATATATATATATATATATTTATATATTATATATATATATATATATATATATATATATATATATATATATATATATATATATATATATTATTCCTTTTTTTCTCTTCACAGGTTACTGCTCCTGACACAACCATCGCTGGTCGTAGAGCAATTATGAGGAAAACTAGGCGTCCTTCGTCTCAAGAAGAGACTATCAACCTTATCATTTGCCCAGATGGTGAAAACTCTGATAATGACTTTGAGTCAGAGGACGAAGAATTCCCAGTGTCAAGAAAAGTGCCTTTCGAAGAGCAGGATGAGTATGTTTTGGGTCAGCTCCATAACTTACAAACTAGGGGACTTATTGAAATTGAACAGCAAAGTGACAGCGACGATAATGCTCCTTTATCATCAATTACATCAGCAGCAAAGTTGGCAAGAGCGCAGACGTATCGTTGGAGGAAAAAGGATTTCACGCCACCCGCCGACATAGCTTGGAAAGATGAATGTAAGATCGATCCATCCTGGGAGAATTTTACACCACTCCAGTTTTTCAACCTAATTTTCGACAATAATATAATAAATTATATTACCCAACAAACGAATCTGTATTCTCTTCAGGACAAAGGGAAAGAGCTGAAACTACAGGTGGGAGAAATGAAAGTATATTTGGGGATTTTAATGAAACTATCTATTTTTCAGCCACCAAATTTGAGATTTCCATGGGAATTAAAATCCAGATATCCCCCAGTAGCCGACGCGATGGTGAGAGACAGGTTCGAAGAGATAAAATCATCTCTTCATTTTAACGACAATGCAAAACGAAAGCCCCGAGGTGATCCCGAATTTGACAAACTCTTTAAAATTCGTCCACTTATGGATCTCATTAGAACAAATTGCAAAAGGATACCACAGGAAGAGCATCAAGCTGTGGATGAACAAATTATTGCAACCAAATCGCATATATCTATAACGCAATATAACCCCAAAAAGCCTCATAAATGGGGTTATAAGGTCATCTCTAGAGCAGGGCAAAGTGGATTCATATATGATTTTCTCCTTTACACTGGGGCAGGAACGATTAGAGATGAGCATGGAGTTGGTATATCTTCAGCATATGTTCTTGAACTAACAAAGGATATTCCTCAACACAAGAACTATAAGGTATTTTATGACAATTGGTTCGCCTCCTTACCTTTGATAACTGCTTTGAAGAAAAGGGGAATACTATGTCTGTCAACAATTAGACCAAATAGACTGAAGGGGGCAATTTTGAAGACAGACAGGAAGCTAAAGTCGGAAGGTATAGGAAACTACGATATTTGTGTCGAACAAAATACAGACATCATCGCAGTGAAGTGGTTGGACAATAAGCCTGTGCATGTTGTTTCAAATTATGCGGGTGTGGATCCAGTAGGTAAATGCCGTCGATGCGGACGCTAAAGTTAGTATATCCTCACCATATGTTCCTTTGAATATACAAAGATATTCCTCCAACACATCTAGAACTGTATAGTGATGTTATGACAATGGTTCTGGTCTCCCTACTTTGATAAAAACTGCTTTGGATGAAAGGAGGAATCGCTATGTTTGTCAATCAATGTAAGGACCGGAATTATCGTACTGAACATTTTGAGGCAGACCAAGAAGCCTAAAGTTTTGGAAGGTAGAGGAAACCACGGTACCTTGTGTCGACAAAGGACAGACAGCAAAAATCGGGTTCAGTGAAGTGTTTGGAATCAAATAGTAAAGTTTGCCTGCTCTCATTAGTTTCAAAATATGCGGGTGTGGATCCAGTAGTGGGTAAATGCGGTCGATGGGACTCTAAAGTTGGTATATTCCTAAGCATATGTTCTTGAACTAACAAAGGATATCCCTCAACACTAGAACTATAAGGTATTTTTGACAATTGGTTCGCCTCCCTACATTTGATAACTGCTTTGGGAGGAAAGAGGAATGCTATGTTTGTCGACAATTCAGACCAAATCGCTTTGAATTTTGAAAGGCAGACAGGAAGCTAAAGTCAGAAGGTAGAGGAAACTACGATACTTGTGTCGAACAAAGACAGACAGCAAACGAAGTAAAGGATTGGACAATCAAGTCCTGTAAATGTTGTTTTCAAAATTATGCGGGTGTGGATCTAGTAGGTAAATGCCGTAGATGGGACGCTAAAGGAAATAAATATATCGAAATTGCACTGCCCTTTGCCATCAATGAGTACAATAAATATATTGGGGGCGACGATTTGTCCGGCACAATAAATGAATTGTACAGGACAGATTTTAAATCAAAGAAGTCGTACATGAGGATTTTTTTTACCTGCTGACTGAGAGTAGTAAAAACCGCCTATGGATAAAGAGTTTATAAAAAAAAAAACTTTGTGCCAGCGGCCCGTGTATAACTTCAACTAAGTTGGTAAGTCTCTACCAGTTTTATGCAACTAACGTCAAGGCGACAATAGCATTCTTGGCTATATGTGCGGGTAACTATGAAACTTAGAGGAAGATGTCTTAAACATTATCGCACCACCAAATTCCGATAAAATAGAAAGAGCTGGTTGCTGTTTAAGCCTTCCCTGCAGTCTGTTAGCGCTTGATGAGGTTAAAAGCCATTTACAAGATTGGGGTCAGAGAGGAACGTGTAGAAGCAGGACATAAACACTTGAACAATAATGCAAAAATAACTGGAAACGACGTATTAATATAGCTCGTTATTAACACAGGGAGAGAAGAACTGTTCTTTAGTCGGGTGTCTATCATTCCAGTTAAATACTTTTAAGATATTGTGAATGACCACAACCCTAATGTCGCTAATTGAAAAGCCCTGCAAACATCGCTTTTATGGTCATATCCTCCAATGATCGCATCTACTTGGATTTCAATTTTATATTATATATATATAAGTATATAGCTATATTACTATTACTATTATATATGAACTGATTATATATATATATATATATTATATTATTATATATATATGTATATATATATAAATAAATATATATATATAAATATATATAATATAATATATAATAGATATATATTAGAAATATAAATAAAATAAATTAGTTATATATATATAAAATATACTGTATATATTAGTCTTATATTATATTATATTATAATATATTTTAATATATATATATATAATATATATATATATATATATTATAAGATATTGAATAGTCTCTCTTTACAAAAATCCAACTTATCAATCTTGGTTACATATGAATAGAGTTTATTCATGTATATTTACTATAAGGTATTATTATTATTATATTAGTTATATAAATATTAATATTTATCTATATACTTAATAATATATTCACTATATTGTTAATGTATAATAGTATAACTGTGGTAGTTATTAAGCTAATTTACTAAAATTGTTTTTGAATACAAAAGGAAATTCAAAAGTTTATTTGTTATGACGACTCTTTCAACGCCGTGAGCGATGCATTCACTTCTGCGTATTCACCCTAGTTTTTGGGCATTAAGGCTATAATCTAAAAAATATATAAAGAAATAAAAAGAATCAAAACGCCAGTTATAGAGAGAAGATATATAAAAACAAAAGAATAAAATGTATATAATTATAAGCGAAATACTGTGCCCAGAAGACTAGATCACTCGGCATCAAAGGGTTAACTCTAAATCTACAAGACTTGATACCTTAAAATCTAAAAAATTGATAAAAAAAAAAATAATATTTGTGCAATACTCAGTAAGTAACTTAGGAGTCAATATTGTTCTGTACTATTTAATAAGTAAAAATAAAGACGCTTTCCTCTATTGTCGTAAATTTCAACTTCTTTACTTACACTTTTCATACGAAATTTCTCTTTATCATAAAATGCACTTACTGAAACAATATCTATTAAAATATGTCCATACACAGACTCATTTTCAATTCTCTTCATGTAAACAGTTGATGTCCTCTGGAGTCTGTTTTGTTATATAGAAAAACAAAAATGTTTGTGCAAGAATAGAACAAAATTTTATTCAAGATCAAATATCTTCACAAGTTGAAATAAGATTTTTTACAATACTGGAACAAAAAGATTAATGTGGACCTCCTCTCATGATGTTTAAAATTAATCCGACGTTTTAGTATTTAATTATCGATATTTCGAGATTGCTCGCAAACGTCAAATAATGCCCAACACAGGAATATCTAATGCCTCATGTTCCAGCATGGTAAACCATATTAGTTATCAGTTTTCAAAAAATCCCACAAGTTTGTCTCCGGTCCGATTATTTGTAAATCAATATAATCGATAAATATGCGATTTTAAGTGTCAGGATACGAATGTCTCTTCATATTAGCCATATATTATCAATATATATATAGTATATATAATATATAGTATAAGTTACTAAAATTTATTTGTGAAGAAAGTCTTCAATTTTGTCATTACACCCTAAGTAGGTATATATTTATATAACATTTTCGGAGTAGCTTATTATATATATACGTACTATAAGTAAAGCGATATATAAACGGGTATTATAATATTTGAGTTATCAATTATACGTATATATATAATATATAAATAAACGAAGATATGATAGTGTTAAGACTTTTCGGAATAATAAGAAAAGATCGTACTGTTTAGTTTTCTCTCACTTACTTATTGCCCTAAAGTTGGCAGTATTACATTAAGGATTGTTCTTAATCAGCAAACATCTGACAACGATTTTTTTCGTATCAGATTTCATTAAAGATCTGTCGGAAGCAGTGTTAAAGAATTAATAAGGTCCGACGATAGATATAGGTTTAAGTAATTTATCTGTAATTATATCGTTAAAGAATTGTAACATCTAGTGTATACATTAAAAGGATAATACGTAGCAAACGTATACATAAAGGTAAAAATGAAAGGAAATAAGCAAATTTTTTTGGACACGAATAAAAAAGTTTATCTTGGCAATTAATAATATACCACATAAAGCTGTCTCAGTTATCTCACCTTTTATTTCCAGGTCATTTTTTTATATATAAATTCTTTAAAAAACTTAAAAGTTGAAGTTTTCTACGTATTGCAACCACGCTGTCGCATCTAGAAGACTGACTAGAGTAAGCTATACAATTAAACATACGAGTTTTGATAATCTATGCCGGACATGTAATGCCGGGAAAATGAAGGGCGGAGAAAAATAATGGGAGAACAAGTATCTAGTGAGTATATATATATATTAGTACATAATACATATAAAAGATTATATAGATCTTAATATATAGTTATAATTATATGTATTATTTTATATATATATGAAAAATTATCTTATGATATATATATATATATATGCCGTTAAACCGGAATGTACCCGCAATGTGCCAAAGTAGTGGTAATAAAAGTTGAGGATGTAGGACTTAGGCAAGTTAGCTAATAAAATTAAAATTCTTGAAGAAGCAAAATTCACTTCTTTAATATTTTTTTATGCACAAAATAAATATATTAATATGCAAAAAAAAAAAAAAAAACAAGTTTATACTATCCGATCGAATTAAACATATATAGGCCCCTGTTGCCTGATATGTGTGTGCGATATGTACGGAATGTGCAAAAATTACGAAAAGATTTGATCCAGATCTCCACACAACACGAACTTTTCTATGCTAACAGAATTGAGGCGAATTGTAATTACAATATACATGTATTATTTCTTAGATTATACATCATATGGCGCGCTATATAACCATGTGGTGATTCACAATCACACGATGTTTAGTCACACTTTGAAAGAGTAGAAGGTTTAAATCTTCATTAGGTTTCACCAACGAATACATATAATAATAGGCATATAAAAGCAAACGAAAACTTGTTTTAACAGAATATCAGAGTGTGTCATATATATGGTAATAGACCAAACGCGCAAACAAGCACACCTCAGTACTATTTTTGAGTAGCAGGTTTACTAATAATTTAGTCTGTGTGATTAATATAGAGAGGTAAATGAATTGGAACACTAAAACTGTAGATGATTCGGGTCAAAAAAACTCCAATAACTCTTTCATGCATCAAGCCAACCAAGATATTCAATTTTAACCAATCAGTTCCATGATGACGTGTGAAATTTTTAGAACCACTATGATGCTCTCCATCATCTGTGCACAACCTTAGTTTATAAAACACACCCTGTTTTTACGTACGAAAGTACGTTACCTTTCTTTCTTTCCCTCATGGTAATATGAAACTAAAGAACTCTGCCCAAATCTATTCATATTAAGTTATCCCTATGGTATTAGTAGATTGTTTTTAGACACAAAATCTGTCTAACTTAGCAATAACTTTTATGAATGAGACCGTGCTAGCCTTAATTTTATCACGGAAAAATAAGAAGTAATTCATATAATGAAGTAACACCGTGGTGTGTGAAATACAACGTTCCTGAAATATCGTATTGTGGCAATTTTTTATTAGCCGGATAATAAGGTGGCAGTCTATTGCTTCATACCCTCATCATCAAGAACATACGGATTGCTTACTAATAAATAAAATAAAAATGAACAGATGCACATTTTTCTAGATTGAGCTCGACATCAGTTATTTTGAATAAAAGTCTGGCCTCTGTGAAATTGTGACACACATGCAATTGTTTAGTTCAAACGATGTCTGGGGCTAGAATCTTTCACCTTGAATAAGCAGCCGGCACTTTGTGTGCCAACAAGAAGGTGAAGTGCCTGACCCGATCTTCCGGCGGTAGTTTAGAAAAGGCGTGCTTGAATGCGGGTCGGGTGGCTCTAATAAGATTAATTATTGTCATCTTCGACGCATCATGCCAGTACGCTGGGATTTTTAAATCTTGTGGCATCTTTCTTGTTTGCCAGGGAATACCGATATATGATATCTGGCTGCTGGTGGCGATTTTCCACATGTTGCTTCATGGGCTAGACACTGCTCCTGTGCCTTCCTCATAGATAGTATTGTTCCAACACCATTGCGGGGCGGGGGCGCTTCCAATCATGGATATCCACACAGCTTGCTTCACTTCCAAGCAATTTTCTCTAACAAAATTTGGTCGATAGATTGAAATTTCGTGCGCCAGTGGTTGTAAGTCTCAGCACATGTCGTTATCCAAGTTTCTCTTCTATCTGATTGCGAATGGGTACTCACTTAGAGCGAACACAGAGCACAGCTAACTACCAGCCTTGGCGTTTTACTTTAATCAGGTGTAAACTAAAAAATTCCACTGCAGTTTTCAATCTTATAAGTTCGTTCTCGACTCTCTGAAAATTGTGTTAATTTCGCTTGCTTATAGTGTTATTTGATTTTTTATTATAATTTCTTTGGCCATAATCGTATGGACCTATAAAGCCACTTGACGACTCCTTCAGTGATGTGCAGTTTATTTAAATGTTTCGGGTCATAGTATGCGGTTTTGCCAGTTTTTTGCAGATATGTATGTAAAACTGCCATAATATGAAGCTTAGTTTGCGTATTCAGTTTTTTTCATTTTTAGAAATTAATCTCCATCATAGATGAACCTGCCTGAGAGATAAAGCGCTGGGCGTTTTGGAAGATTCTTCATCTTTTACCTTTACGGGGCACACTAAATCAGAATGAATTGCTTCAGATGTTTTTAATTTTGGATGGACAAAGCATATTAGCAACACGGGAACTTTATGGACAGTTAACCGCATTTGCCGCCGCGCTTTCTCGGGTGCATGTCGGTTCCCACCGGAAACAAGAAGAGCCAAAAGTAAAAGTGATTCGGCTATAGGGGTCAATTTCTGCACGAACCATGAATGCTGCAGAACGCATGTTCTAGCTGTATAACAGTCAGGAAGTTTTTAAGCGTCGAGAGTTAATGTGGAGCATACTGAGGTACGGCTAGCTTCACGTGTTTTCCTTTGGGATCGTCAGTTGCCTTTTCCCGAACTGAGCAGGTAACATTTGGGCATTAGCTGCCAGGGGAGGATTCTGGCTGGTGGATTTTATTTCGTCGTCCACAAGGTTCGGCGATGCTTGGTTGTGATAATTGAATCAGGTCGTCTCTCAGAGTTTTTCCTACAGGTTTTCTCCACTTTTTCGCCTCTCAAGACCATTTTTTAGACAATTGTCCATAAGTGTTCTGTAAAAAATATTTGTACTAACAATAAAAACCTTCTCATCGTAAGGTCTTGGTCGCTACCACACGTATGCATCATTATCGATATTGTGTAGTATTTAATAGGTGGATTTATTTATATTATATATTGTATAATTTATATATAGTATATTATTATTATATATATATATATATATTCTATATATATATATACAGGGTAGATAAATGTATAATATATAGGTGTATAGTATGTATATATATATTTATATTATGGATGTATTTATAGTCGCATCCGGTAATATTACTGAAATGTTGGCTAATTAAACCATTTCTTATATATATTATATATATAGTATATAAGTATATATATAAGAGTGAAAGTGTATAAGTATATATTATTATAATATATATATATATATATATTATATATATATAATATTATATATATATATATATATATCATATCATATTATATATATATATTATAATTATATATGATTATATTTAGGTCCACTAATATCACTAATGGACTAATTAACATTTCTTAAAATATCAATAAGAAAAATAATTCAAGTTACCTTGACGTAAAATCCACTGAATCTCTTTTTGGTGGTAAATAATTCGGAGACCATTCGAATACCAAGTACGCACTAACGTGACTACAAAAACAAAATGAACCTCTGCGAGTAGTAGGAAGATGAATGCATAAATAATGTATCGGTGTTGCATATTATAAATTATTATTATTATTTATATTATATTATAAATATTAATTTCCATAATTTTTTAGTGCAAATTGGGAAAAAATGTTGCGCACCCGGGCACATCTGGCGGCACCGCAGGGTGCCGCGGGGCACGCCTTGGGAGATCCCTGACTTAGTCATTCCCATAATCTGCAATAATTTATAAACTGTTCAACTTAAGGAAAAAAAATAATAAAAACATCCTCATTTCCGAATTTTAGGAAAAGAATCGTTTTTTAACAACTAAGCTATAATGAAAAACTGCTGCAATCATAATACACTGAAACAATAAAAATCTGGCAAACAATTAAAAATTATGCTATATAAAACTATTTAAAAAAATTAAAACTATATTTGAGTAAAACAAATTTTAGCTCTTTAAATATAAACGATAAAGTTTTAAAATTAAAGTTGTTTAAAATTAAAATGAATAAAAAAAAACGTTTTCGAGCTTCAATATTATATTATATATATATATATATATATTTAATTAGTATAATTATATAAAATTATTAATAAATTATTTTATATATATATATATATATTATATATAAGTATATATATATTTATATAAATTATATATATATTATCTATATAATATATTTTAATATATTATTATATCTATATATATATATATAGTATGTATAGTATATTTATTATAGATAATTATATATATTCGTATATATTTATATAATTAATTTATATTATAGTTTTATATAATATATATTACTAATATAATATATATATATATTATAGTATATATATATATATATATTTATTATTATATATAATATATATATATATATTATATAATAATATATATATATATATATATATTATATATATATATATATATTTATATATATATATATATAAATATATATATATATTATTATTTATTATATATATATATAATATTATATATATATATATATACTATATATATATTTATTATATATAATTATATTATATAAATTTATATATCCAAAGTGGGCAATCCGGATTCCGCCAATTGTCAACCGGGTTTTGGGGAAAAGCCAGATTCCACCAAGCAAAATGAAGGTCGACATGTCCCGAAAACGCGGCGTTTGTTTGGGAAAAAGTGTGTAATGTCAACAAAGGAAGATTGTAGAAATAGACATGAGAGTGAATTCCAAGATTTTTTCAGTCAATTAACATGGGTAAGAATTGATCATAGGAGCGATAAAGTTAGGGTTCAGAGAGCTTGAGGGAGTTAGGGTCAGAAACTGTGTGGAAAGAGATGGATGAAAAGAGTTCGTATTTTTGGGAGTGCTCCACTTAGGATATTCTCCAAAGTATTATGTAAGTTGTATACGCAATATATTAAAAAAAAGTTAATCGACAGTTGACAGCTAGGAGAATTACGCAAGAGGTTTATGGAGAGTTAACAATGAAAGAACTAGAACGCGCCTTTATAGGTAATCCGTGTGTATAATCCAAATCCAACTTCGGAAATGTGATGTGAAAACAAGGGCGAAAAGTGACGCTGTACAGGCAGCAACTAGATTGGTGAGAGAAGGGCGCTCCAAGCGGAGCCTCAGAACGGTACATCTACTATTGAAGGCCTAGTTTTTAAAGAGTAGGTAAATGTGATCCTAAATAATTAAGGTACGAGTAAAATGAAACCTCTATAAAATTTTAAGACAGGAGGAAAGGTTTTCAGTTTTTTGGTACGTTTCGAAGAGAGATGTTAGGTTGTGGGGAGGTTTAATCAAGTAGATAGATGAAGACTAATTTTGAGGGCATTAAAAATTGTCTATATATTTTCTTTTCCCCTTTAGAGATACGAGAAAGATCAGGAGGTCAGCTACTTCCATGAGTCCACCATGGTGGCCATGCTTTAAATTAACTGTTGATTTGTCCTTCAAATTGGGAGGAGCGACTAAAGCTGCCTCATCTGCGTGAGAAGGCCAAATGAGAAGAGATGATTGAGAAAATCATTAACTAAAGTAAAAAAGAAGCAGGAAGAAGACAGAACCTTGAGGAATACCATTTTAATAGATTTAAGGATGAACATTTTGTAGATTTAAAGGGTTCTGTAGAGTAGACCGTTCGAAAAGAGAAATACACGGAAAATGATAGATACGAAAGATGAAATCTTGGAAAATCAAAAAGCTTTATACCTGACTCTATCGTACTTTCGATATGTTTAACTGCCATAGCAAAGATTCACAAATCCGAATAACAAGGATCAAAATTATGAGAGAGAGAATGGAGACACGCAGTGGTGCGTTTTTTATAAATATACCTATAATTGACGAATACACCTTTTTCATTTATGCGTTAGAAATGTTTTCCAAATCTTCATTAAACGGATAGGATTGGCCAGACTGGTGAACTCAGTTTAAAGTAGACTATGACGATAGTTAGCGGAGGGGGAGGTTTTCCCCTTATTTTCGGACAGTTTGGATGAGCATACGCTCCAGCAAGATGGGAAGTTTCTGAATGAAAGACAAAGTTGAAGGCAATTTCCATGTAGGGAGAAGCTTTTAGGCACAGAGATTTAAGAACAAATAGAAAATACGCTCAGACCTTATTCGGTCTCCTTATGTGTCTAGCTCATGAGTGGAAAAAACAGATCTTTGAAAGATAATCGATGTTAGGCTTTAGGATGATTGGATAGGGAGGGGATGTGGGGAATGTGGAAGAACAATGGAAATGTCAAGTGTTTGCTGTTCGCCTAGGGAAACAAAATCTCGAGCGAATATTTAAGTTTTTGCATGATACAGAAACTAAGATGGATGCACTACGATTATCACATTAGACGGAGCAAAACAAAAGTAAACAAGTTAAGGTTGACATCTTTTTTTGCCTAACGCGGCCAAAGATGTGTCGAGGGGTAAGGGAATCCAGTAAGATCATGAAGATGGAACAGATAGGGGCACGAGAGATAAATAATAAAATATATTATATATAGATAATTTATATTATATATTATTAGTATATATTAATATAATATAATATAATTATATATAATCTATATATATATTTATATATATAATATAATTTTATATAAATATATATATATCGTATATATTATATATAGTATATATTATATATATATAATATATATATATATATATATATATATAATTATTATATATATATATATATATATATTTATATATATGCTTAGTAATATAATAAATATATATTAATAAAATATGTATATATATATATATATATTTATATAATAATTTAATTTATAACTATTACTATATATATATATTTAGTATATA
>JABUQX010095340.1:0-2500 GCA_015478945.1 Trachelipus rathkii
TATTCATTATTCATTATTCATTATTCATTATTCATTATTCATTATTCATTATTCATTATTCATTATTCATTATTCATTATTCATTATTCATTATTCATTATTCATTATTCATTATTCATTATTCATTATTCATTATTTATTATTTATTATTTATTATTTATTATTTATTATTATTTATTATTTATTATTTATTATTTATTATTTATTATTTATTATTTATTATTTATTATTTATTATTTATTATTATTATTATTATTATTATTATTATTATTATTTATTATTTATTATTTATTATTTATTATTTATTATTTATTATTTATTATTTATTATTTATTATTTATTATTTTATTATTTATTATTTATTATTTATTATTTATTATTTATTATTTATTATTTATTATTTATTATTTATTATTTATTATTATTTATTATTTATTATTTATTATTTATTATTTATTATTTATTATTTATTATTTATTTATTATTTATTATTTATTATTTATTATTATTTATTATTTATTATTTATTATTATTTATTATTTATTATTTATTATTTATTATTTATTATTTATTATTTATTATTTATTATTTATTATTTATTATTTATTATTTATTATTTATTATTTATTATTTATTATTTATTATTTATTATTTATTATTTATTATTTATTATTTATTATTTATTATTTATTATTTATTATTTATTATTTATTATTTATTATTTATTATTTATTATTTATTATTTATTATTTATTATTTATTATTTATTATTTATTATTTATTATTTATTATTTATTATTTATTATTTATTATTTATTATTTATTATTTATTATTTATTATTATTTATTATTTATTATTTATTATTTATTATTTATTATTAATTATTAATTATTAATTATTAATTATTAATTATTAATTATTAATTATTAATTATTAATTATTAATTATTAATTATTAATTATTAATTATTAATTATTAATTATTAATTATTAATTATTAATTATTAATTATTAATTATTAATTATTAATTATTAATTATTAATTATTAATTATTAATTATTAATTATTAATTATTAATTATTAATTATTAATTATTAATTATTAATTATTAATTATTAATTATTAATTATTAATTATTAATTATTAATTATTAATTATTAATTATTAATTATTAATTATTAATTATTAATTATTAGTAGTAATTAGTAATTAGTAGTTATTAATGATGAACAAATAATTACTCTAATTTGTCCTATATAAATATAAGTAAAAACTAACATACATTGATGACATTCATTAATTTAAAAAAAATGAAGAAATTTCAAAGGCCCTCAAGAGTGACCTAATTTTAGAGCAAGAACTCATTTAATTACGAGTCTATTCAAGAATTCTTGATTCAAGGAACGGAAAATGAATGACCTTAAAGAAAAAAATCTTGGTTAATTTTTAATTTGGATCTGAACTTCAAAAGACTTTCTCTTTGCACTATTCTTACCTATTTTTGAGAAAATCACCAATATATATATATATATATATATATATATATATATATATATATATATATATATATATATATCGATATATATATATATATATATATATATATATATATATATATATATATATATATATATATATATATATATATATATATAGTATATATAGATAGATATATATATATATATATATATATATATATATATATATATATATATATATATATATATATATATATATTTTTTTTGGATTTTGTTTTATTTTTTGCTCCCTATGTTTTTTTTTATATTAATTGTTATTTAACAAAGCGGTTTGGGAACTTTATTTCTTGCAATCTTGTTTCTGGTCATGAACATTATTCATTATGAAGGAAAGTCTTGTTCCTCTGCTCTTTCACATTTGTGTTTCTTTTGCTGTGACACTTAGCATGCATATCGAAAAATTTCGAAAAGTATCACGACAATATTTTCATTTTCAAACTTTCATCTTTCGGTTACTATCCATCTTTCAGTAATCTTTATTTCGGATTTCATTTGCGGTTCAATTATTAATATATTATTGCAAATGCTTTGGACTGTCATTCATTCTTTAAACCTTTAATGTAGCAATTTTTCTCAGAGGAATATTGTTATTATTCTATTAATGACCTATCTGTCTTTTTAACCCAACTTTTCTAGTAGTGTTAATATATCCACCTTGAATACACCTTCTTTTAAAAAAGGAAACTTATCCATCAAAAAGTAATATATGTGAGAAGGGTGGCCATAAAGCAGCGGACTTCTAATATTTGTCATTATTATGTTTGAGGCAGGAAAATAACACAGTTGTTTGTAATGTCTCAAATATCTACGTCCTTGAAATGTCTACCTGATATTATCTTCAACATAACTATAACATCTTTAAAGACGCACATCTCAAACTTCCCCTTCTCCTTAATATTATTCGTATTTCATTTTCCAGCGATTCTTTTATTAAGGTTCATATTGTTTTTATACTAACACA
>JABUQX010095340.1:7500-13306 GCA_015478945.1 Trachelipus rathkii
TTCGAATATGAGGGTTATAAGTCCCCTAATGGGGGGTCCTGACTGAAAAAAAAGAACACAGAGTGTAAAACAGAGGTCAAAGGAGGAAGGAAGAAGGATGAAGAGAAATAAAAAGATTAAAGAAATGATAAGGGTCTAACTAGAAGAGTAGGAGTTGACAGCTGCACCGGTGCTGGCTCCGGTGCGGTGCCGAGTTATTAAATATTTGTGTAATGATACACTATTGGTGTCTTTATATACGTTATTGGGTCTGTAGATTTCGAAAATAATGGTTTCAGAACCATCAAGAAAAAAAATAATAAAAAAATAAATAAATAAATAAATAAATAAAATTTCTTATTCTTTTTGTTTTATAACTTACAAATTTACGTTTTTACAATACCCTAAAGCAGTAAATCAGTAATCAAAACCACCATTCCAAAGCCACAATTCCAGCCTCCCACCTGTCCCAGTTGTGATTAATTGATCTATTGATCTATTATTCAAGATTCATATTTTTTACTAAAATTGTAAACGTTTTACATACCCTAAAGCAGTAAATCAGTAAATCAAACCACCATCCCCCACATCCCACCACCTCCTATCCATCCTTGATCTATTGATCCAAGTCACATTTCGAGTATCATTTGGATAAACATAACATAAAAATCAAGTTCTTTATCACTGATCAATGAATAAATGTTGACGTAACAAAGTTTTTACAATTAATAAAGATTACTTAGCATCATCTGAACTAAGAATATAAGCCCCACAAACGACAAAACTTGACACATTTTAAAACAAGGAATAAACGTTACATTAACCAAGTTCCCATACTTAACAACAGTAAAGTAACTAACATTCATACAAAAACGTGACTTATTCACCCCTTGTCAAACGTATCTCTATCATAGCAATGTTAATTTTACATTAACATGGTAATATTTAACAAAAATTTACCATAACCTTGTGTAATTATCACACAGACCAGCGAAAGTATACCAACGTAACAAAGTTTTCACATTAATAAAGCCAACATAGCATTGCTAGAACTAAGAATATAATATACAACGACAAACCTGACACGACATTAAGCAAGATAACTGCCTAACATTAACAAAAGGTCACTTAAACAGTAAAAGTAACTAACATAGACTCACAAAAACATAATCCAGTCACACTTTATCAAACATATCTCCAACATATCATTGTTATATTTTACATTAACATAGTAATATTTAACAAAAAATTTAGCATAACCGTACCTAACCAGCATAATACCTAATGGATAAAGACAAACAAAGTAAAGTTTTACCCTCTGTAAAGCTAAACTATGAACATAACGTACTTAACACACAACAACCAGACGAATAAACATCTATCATTAACAATTTAGTCAATAAAGCGAACATAAGCGGGAAGTAAAACAAGTTTTCATTTTTATAACATATAATTTTCATTGAAAAGAGCGTTATATAAATACATTATATAAATACATAAAAACATAAGTTTATTTTAAATATATTAATTCATCTAATCAGAGAACATAGGATTCAAGTTGGGTAAGTTCTATATATCTCTCTAAAGATTCAACACCCTTTGAAAGAATGTAAGTATAAATGCATTCAGCAACACTAAACCATTTTTCGGCATATTTCGATTCAACAGCACTCATTCTCTCATACAAGAGAGAAGTAAATTCATCCAAACTGATAGTTATTAATGCCGTCCTGTATACTGTATTATACGGGAAACCATATGTTTCGGTGTAAATATCATAGATTACACCATGTGCTATAAGTATTAAGTCCTCTAAGTTTATGTCAACATCGGTTAGCATAAGATCTTCTTGATTGTTCCGTAATTCTGAAAGCAATGGTAATATTTTCTGCATTGCGAACATGTAAATCTAGACACGTATGTCTGAAGGTAACACAATCGAAGGGTTTCCAATAGTTGCGTACATCAAGGGTTTTAATATCGTCACACGACGAGAACACAACGTCTATTCTATTAGAACCTCTCACGTTATCTTTCCAGTTAGATATTTCACTGCGAGTCGATATATCAGATGACACACATTTATCCTCTATTCATCCTGCTGCAATATTGATAATCTTGATGAACTCTTTAACACAAATGAATAAGGGTCTATTATTTGAACCTCTGGATGAATACAAGCAATGTATCGGTATCCATCCGGTTTAGACGATTAAATATAAATGACACATCGTTTGGAATAACGAAGCTCCTCGTGAGATATCAACAACAGGTGTAGAGATGTGAGGAGATGTCATCGTACCACACAGCGAAAAATGTCTTACTGACGGAAATCGTATGCGTAAACAACCTTTAAATGTAATGAGATTCTTTTTTTCAACCAATCAGAAGAAAGTAAACAAGAATACGACACACGAACGAACCATATCAGTTCAAAAAGGGTATAATATTCTCGTTAGACACAACAACAACAACAACTAACAACGAACAAAAATAAGTTCTTATATACTCAACCAACGAAATATATGCTAACTAACATTGTTTTCCCAACATTAATAAAGCTAAATGGCATTACCAGAACTTAAGAATATATGTACAAATGAAAAACCTAAATACACCTTACACACAAATAAACTACTAACATAACAAAGTTCCGTACTTAACAACAGTAAAGTACGTAACACTTCGTATGCAAAACGTAACCTATTCAGACTTTTTCAAGCATATCTCTAATAACATATCAATGTTAATTTTTACATTAACACTATTGATTTACGTAGCATTTCGAGTGTATCAATTCGGATAAACATAGCACAAAAATGAAGTTCTTTATATACTAACCATCGTAATATATGTTAACATAAACAAAGGTTTTCACCATTAATAAGAGCTAACTAGCATCATATGAACTAAGAAAATAATGTACAACTACAAATCTAACACAACTTAAACCACAAATATAACTGTTAACATTACAAAGTTCCACACTTAAACCAGTAAAGTAACTAACATTGCATACAAAACGTAACCTATTCATACTTTTTCAAGCACATCTCTAACATATTAACGTTAATTTTACATTGACACAGTAATATTTAACAAGAATTTATCATAATCTTGTCTAATTATCATACAGACCCACGAATAACTGTAAACATAACAAAGTTTTATCTAAACATAACACAAAAATAAGTTCTTTATATACTAACCATCGAATATATGCTAACGTAACAACGTTTTTACATTAATAAAGCTAACATAGCATAACCTGAACTAAGAATATAATTTACAATGACAAAACCTAACACACCATACATACGAATAAACTACTAACATTAACAAACTTCCGCACTTAACAGCAATAAAGTACATCTAGCACTTCGTGCAAAACGTAACCTATTCACACTTTTTTAAAGGCATATCTCTAACATATCAATGTTAATTTTACATTAACATCGTAATATTTAACAAAATTTAGCATAACCTTGTCTAATCATCATACTGACAACGGATATAATGCTAACGTAACAAATTTTTTACATCAACTTCGTAATATTTAACAAAAATTCATCATAACCTCGTCTAATATCATAATCCCCAGGAATAATTGCAAACATAACAAATTTTTTATCAAACATAACAAAAAAATAACAATTTTCTGACATAACATAAAAATAAGTTCTTTGAATAAAATATCACAGTAAAGCGTAATAGTTTACTGATTTTAAAGCAGTAAATCAGTAAATCAGTAAATCAAACCACCCATCCCCGCAGTCCCCTACCCACCCACGCCAATGATCTATTGAACTATTGATTCAAGTCATATTTCGAATATCATTTTGGATAAACATAACATAAAAATAAGTTCTTTATATACTGACCTACGAATATATGCTTACGCAACAAAGTTTTAGCATCAATAAAGCTAACATATCATAATCGCAACTAAGAATATAATGTACAAATGGAAACCTAACATACCTCGCGTATGAATAATCAGCTAACATCCTGAAAATTCCCTACTTATCAAAGGTAAAGTAGCTAACAGGTCATATAATACTCGATATGCTCCCACTTTTCTCGCATATCAGCAACAGATAAAGCCGTATTATCTAACAAAATCCCATAACAAAGTGACCAATCTATCAAAGATACCAACATCTTGAACTATGAATTGACACTATCTTCATCAAAGTGTCACTCGTTTCGAGTATAACATCATTTGACCTATGAATAACGTAGACATTAGCAAAATTCTAGGGCAAACCTAACATTACCAACAAAACTTACCTTAGCCCAAAGTTTCTACACATCATCGGCAGTTAACAAAACAGTAATATCTTACAAAAACTCATCATTTCTCTAACAAATCAGTGTTATTTTCACATTGTCATAGTAATATTTAACATAACGTACCTAACTTACGAATAAACAGTTTTCATTAACCAAGAGTATCTAAAGCCACACATTACCTTCCGAGAGAAAACCCAGGGAGGGATGCGCCCCTTGAAAGGGTGTGAATCCTGAGAGGGGGAAGGCCGCCCGAAGGGCTGAGGCCTTACCCCTCCTTCGGAGGGGTAATGCCCGCTTACACCTCTTCGGGGTGATCCCCCTCCCTCTCAGGATTCACACCCTTTCAAGGGGTGCATCCCTCCCCTGGTTTTCTCTCGGAAGGTAATGTGTTGCTTTAGATACTCTTGGTTAATGAAAACTGTTTATTCGTAAGTTAGGTACGTTATGTTAAATATTAATATGACAATGTGAAAATAACTGATTTTTTAGAGAAATGATGAGTTTTTGTAAGATATTACTGTGTTAACTGACGATGATGTGTTAGAAACGTGAGCCTAGGTTAAGTTTTTGTTGGGTAATGTTAGGTTTGCCCTAGAATTTTGCTAATGTCTACGTTTATTCATAGGTCAAATGATGTTATACTCGAAACGAGTGACACTTTGATGAAGATAGTGTCAATTCATAGTTCAAGATGTTGGTATCTTTGGTAGATTGGTCACTTTGTTAAGGGATTTTGTTAGATACTACGGCTTTACCTGTTGCTGATATGCGTGAAAAGTGGGAACATATCGAGTATTGTATGACCTGTTAGCTACTTTACCTTTGATAAGTAGGGAATTTTCATGATGTTAGCTGATTATTCATACGCGAGGTATGTTAGGTTTGCATTTGTACATTATATTCTTAGTTGCCGATATGATATGTTAGCTTTATTGATGCTAAAACTTTGTTGGTTAAGCATATATTCGTAGGTCAGTATGTAAAGAAATTATTTTTATGTTATGTTTATCCAAAATGATATTCGAAATATGACTTGAATCAATAGTTCAATAGATCACAGGCGGGTGGGATGGGTAGGGGACTGCGGGGATGGGTGGTTTGATTTACTGATTTACTGATTTACTGCTTTAAAATCAGTAAACTATTACGCTTTACTGTGATATTTTATTCAAAGAACTTATTTTTATGTTATGTCAGGATAAAATTTTGTTATTTTTATTGTTATGTTTGGGTTTTAAAACTTTGTTATGTTGCAATTATCGCTGGGATTATGATATTTAGACGAGGTTATGATGAATTTTTGTTAAATATTACGAAATTGATGTAAAAAATTTGTTACGTTAGCATTATATTCTTTGTCAGTATGATGATTAGACAGGTTTATGCTAAATTTTTGTTAAATATTACCATGTTAATGTAAAATTAACATTGATATGTTAGAGATATGCTTGAAAAAGTGTGAATAGGTTACGTATTGTACGAAGTGTTAGGTACTTTACTGCTGTTAAGTGCGGAAGTTTGTTAATGTTAGTAG
>JABUQX010095341.1:0-30000 GCA_015478945.1 Trachelipus rathkii
TCTACTATATATATATATATATCCCTCTCACCATCCCACCACTAATGTAGTTTTCGGTTCACTCTCGGAGTTTGGATATGAGTAAGCAAAGGATCGTTCTAAACACTGTCAAATAAGCTCCGCGCTCTTCTCTGTTATCTAATCTTTGGCGACATAATAAACGCATCCTAGTGAGCTGTTTACTTTTATAAATATAAATTATGGATGCTTTCTATAAAGACTTTAGGGAATTAAGAGAATCTTTGAGTATTTCACTTAAATTATAGAAGTGCGGTGTAATACTAATTTACATATTGCAATAGGGGTAGATAGTGTGGTTTAAAGAACGGCGGTTAGTGGAAAGACAGAGTTAGGTAACATGCATAGAGACAAGGATGCAAACAGGCTTTCATATTACGAAAGAGCATAGCTGTCGTTTTTGTTTTTGGGTCTATAAATAATTTGGCATTGAGTAATCAGGATCGATTAGTGTAATCTGTGTTTTTTGTAGGAGAAGGCATGCTCGAGAGGAACATACAAAACCACGGCACCCGCTCACAAGCATTCGTCCTGCTATATAATACTGTCGATTAGCTCCTCCGTTGGAACTTTGTCGACCTTTATTATAAAAAGAATATCACAGCCGCCATTCCATTTGGCTGCCAATCGCAGTAGCCAAAAAGGCAACGCTCGCCCTAGTCTAATTCATGACGCTATAAACCAGGTCGAGAGGCAACTTCCGTGAGATCTAGTTAAGAAAAAGTATAGAACATTGCATTGTTAGTTTTATCCGAATAATAATATATATTTTGTTCCAGAATCATTTCCCACAACCTCGAAATCATCGTAAAAGCATTTAGAAGTCCACTTTCATCCAGTTAATAACCAGATATAATTACATGCAATATTTTTTTTTATTTAAATGCGAAACTCCACAGTATTATCCGGAAGGAGAAAAACTCCCCTCCCTAAAAGCTAATATACATATCTTTTTAAGGAAGGGGTATTTCGCGCCCTCTTCATTATTAAGAGCTAATATCATATTTTTATATTAATAAATTGGTTCAGAGTTCGAGTCATATCATACCCACGCCTCTCTCCAATAGCTTGAGGGTTGGGGTGAACATGGTTGAACTACGTATTGGGAAATAAAGGCGACTCATCAGATTGTACGATCTCGCCCTATGAGTCACAGAGTTATTGTTTTTCAATGTAATTATAAGAATTTATATAAGCACCAAAGTCTCTAGAAATAGCCATACACTACGAGACCTGGAAAGATGATAAAAATATATTGTTATTTATCGTTTCTAATCGCATGACAATCCATTGAGTCCATATAAAGAGTTGAAGAGTACTCTACCCCTGCCGACTCTGAGACACGTGACTGCTGTTCTAGAGAAATGAACACACACTAGGTAATATCTAGGTATTACTATATATATATTACAGCTATACGCCCCTCCCTTGCCATTTGAAATTCAATCCCTTCACGTTCATTTATACCTTCGTATTTTCCCAAGCATTCATTGTTTAATTGTAGAAATCCCGTCCGCGCCTGAAGATTATTTATTACCAAAGTAATATTCTTATTTCCCATTAATATTATTAATAATAATCAACATTTCTGTTACACCCCCGATTGTCATAATATTAAATTCATTATTAAAAAAATACCTATTACTATTACGGCCATTAAGATTATAACATATCCAATCATTATTACTATAATAACTATTATGATTGGCAAAAGCGGTCTTATATTATATAAATGTATTGTTAATATATATATGTTTATCATTACCATTATGATTACCATTATAATAATGTCTTCTATCAAAGCTGATATAGAATTTCTACATTATTACATAATATAATATAACCTATGATTTCTACTGGTTATGATTATCATTAATAATTAGTCTTAAATATTATAGTAATTATATGATTAATATTAATGACCACTTGGAGTAAACACCATTATATACCTAAAATATTACCTTTCTAATGATTCAAATTAATATTTCCCTGTACATAAAATATATATAAATTCATTAATAAAATATTTGCAGGCGAACAATTACAATAAAAGTTCTAACTTACAAAAGCATCTATCCCCCAACAATATTTTACCCATTTGTGCCCGGGAGTCGCCTCAACGGGCAGCCCTCCCGTTTTCCGCTGTTATTGAAAGTTTGGAGAGCGAGGAAGTAATCGCCGGGGGTTGTGGATCAAAAGGTGTAGCATTGCCACAGTACTGACCTCTACACATTTAAATGCACATGCAAGTAAGCCAATGGAAGTCCTGCATACAGCCTACTCGTGCTTTGCAACCGTCGCAACGAAGTGTTGATATAGCTAGATGTTATGATTTATGATTTGAAGTTCCCTTCTCTTGGATTCCTGACTATTGTGGTGGTAGTGGGGAAAATTTTTTTCGAATTCTGACACAGCGTCTTTTGCTAGTTCTATTATCGCCTTTTGGCGAGTGATCGTTAACATTCCTCAGCTCGACATGTGCTCATGAGATATTATTAGAGCCCGAGCTCTAGTATTCTCTCTCTATGAAGGGCGGAAGATCATTCCTCTACTTTTCTGGCTTTGGTGAACTCTCCTTCTTCTTGCTGGTTCGGACGGGCGGTTTACAGGTTGCCCCAACCAAGACATTCGGTTCATCTCCTCCTGGGGAACTGTGCGTTAAAAATCATTCTCGTTGTTGAAGGAGAGAGAACGTGTTATTAATAAGATTGTATCAATTGGGCGCGATCTGTCTTGTCTTACTGCTTTAGAGTGGTCATTGCGGAGAGATCATGGTTTCGTGTTTTCCAAACGGTCCGCATGATGGGAAGACTGGGTAGAACTTGCATAGAAAGGGCAATCCGTAATACGTAAAGCAGTGTCGCTCGATACAATACTAGTAGCATTACGTTAATACATCGCGATATAAATAGATATCAATAGCTAGATAGTCACTATCGGAGCTATCTCCTTTATCCTATGATATACATTGTAATTAATCTAGAGTACTGACTGCCGTATACTATTTATGAATTTATATACTATAGTATGGAACTAGCACTAAAACAGATGAGGATGAGGAAATATTGATAAGAGAGAGTAGAAGTAAAATAAGAATATTAAAGAGATCGAAATTAGACTCAAAATATACTTGACAAGAGATTAAAAGCGAAGGTTGGAAATTATTTAAACTCGTAATAGGTAGTAGTAGTCGCATTTATAAAAGTATATATATTAAAATAGAAATTAAGTTATTTCAAACAAGTATTGAATGATGAAAAAGTATGAAACTGACAGATGAATATCTAAAAGATACATTAGTTTGACTGGATAACGTGATGAGGGGAAAAATGTAGGGACTGGAGAATTGATGAGGAAAAAAGAGGATTAGATTGAAATTAGAAAGTAGATAACATGCAGGGATGAAGAAGAACTGATATCTAAAGCAAATAAGTTGAAAAGAATGAAATGGTGGAAGGAGGACTAGCAGAAGAAATATTGTAGATTGAGGAAGTACAGAATGAGAGTAAGCCCATGTATGTCACGATATTAGAAATAGAAAAGGTATTTAAAGAGAAGATTCAAATGAACATGGAAAGAAAGTATGTTAAGATGTAGTGTAAGGACAGGTACGAGTAGAATAATGAGAAGAGAAGACGCTACGCAGAGACTGAGAGTAAAGAGAGGAAAAGATGATAATGTTTTGAAAGAAATAGTAAATGTGTGTGATAGGATGTAAAGATCGTCTTAGTCAGAGCGAGAAGTAATGATGTTCACGATATAATCACCGCAGTATACGCCAAAAATATGAACTATTATTCTTATTAATAGGATGGCATCTTCTTCTGGTTAAATTGAGGACTTAAGAAATTGAGATTGTGAGGTTAACTCTAGATAGCATGTCAGAGGCTGAGTTTAACTATCTCTGTTTACTTAATAAATAGTTGAATTTCTCCATAACTTCTCACTACACATTAAGGACTATCTCGAAAATTTAACATTCCGGTCTTGCATTTGATCATTCTCGCATTTGTAATATGAAGAAATATTTTCCTCCGAGATTACCATTATAAATATACTGATTTTAAATTTCTGAGTATAAAGAGTAAACTGCGTAAATAAAGGATCAAGAAAAGAGTAAATGAAGAGTCAAAGAGAGTCAACCAATACTGGAGCGCGAGTAACCCGCGCGAGAACGGGATACATTAGACCTTGGAAGCATCTCTCTCGGGGCTTCTACAAATCTGATCATCTGATACCGAGAGGGTAAAAAGGAGCTTCGGTCAGGTCCCGTGTCCTATCAGGGATGTTGTGAGAGCTACTTCACTCATTTTCTCTGGCTTCTCGTCTGTTGGGCTATGCTTTAGACTTGTATAAATTTGAGTATGTCCCACAAAAATGTCGAGCGTTTTCTGAGTTGATTTTTGCAACCGCGCCCTGCGCGAGCAGATCGGCTTCCTGGAACCGCAGCTCTAATGGTGTCTCTGTTTCCTCTGCTGTGCGCAAAGTTCGTTTTGTTGCTCAAGACTTTTATACATGTAAAATAAATTAAAAATAAAAAGAAAAGAAAAGAGCACAAGTGTAATGTGTAAAGCTCAACTTCACAGCTACGATCATCCAACCAAAATCTTTGGGAGAGGAATAACTTTCTTCTCATAAATTCTCGCAGAGATTTCACTACCCCATCGAGGTATGTGGGAGACACCAATTATTCCTACGATAGTTAATAAGATGTTTGCGAATGATCATGCTTTCACTATTTAGTGTCCACAGCCATATTCCGTCCTATCCTTTGGCGCAGCTCGGTTTGACGTTCCTCTCTCGCCTTCCAACCAATAGACCACGATTTTGAGAACGTAAATATATCGAAATGCTTATTATGGCTCATGTTGTATGTGATCGCCCTCTTAATTCAGAATTACTTGGACGCTCTCCTCCATTCTCTCTTCTCATGTGATCGAGGCTGATTTATCAAATTAAGGTATTATTAAAATAAACATGGTATCTTGAAATAGTAATTGTGCTCGGATATCTCACTCTCTAATAATTGAGCACAAAATTCCTTTCAATTCACAGTCCTTGACGCGATCCAATCCAATTTGCATGCTCCTTTCTCCTTTTCCCTTAATATTGTCTGCACGCTTAGGTTATAAGGGGGTGGGGGAAAAGGTGACTCTCGCCGTTTTTGCTGCCTGTCATGCTCTCTGGAAATTCGCTCACTCCGCACTGGGCCTGTTTGCGAATCTGGGCGAGCGAGTCATGGCTCTTCATTTACGCCCTTCATGGGGTAGTGAAAAGGGGGCTTCTGCCGGGGAAAAGTGTGATTGGGGTTCTTTTTAGAAAGTTGACCATTTCCGCCCATAGTCATATAAATATACTATGTACTTATGTTAACGTATAATTATAATGCCAAGTGGTTCTCTTAATTGTTTAGAAAACCCACGTGGGAGACCTTGTGATCATTTTAAATTATCGGGCCCTGGCATTCTGATTAATAGATATAGGCGGTTATTCTATCTATATATTATTCCTATTTCGGTAATTTAGGAGCTATTTAATATATATAGATATATTTATTTTACTTCTTTTAGGTACCAGTATAGAATAATATTTAATTAAGTACCTTAATAATAGCTATATATTTTATATATTTACTAAACTCATTTCGAAGAACATTGAAAACTCTTTTGTTTATGGTTTCTTATATATTTTGTTGTATTGGTGTTTTGTGAAAGTGAGATGCGATTATTATTGTTCACCGTATTTTATTTCACACTTATATATATTTATAATATATATGCACGTTAGGTAATTAAGACTTAGTGTTTTTCTTTGTTCGACTATTACAAAGGTTTGAGAGTTCAAAATACATTTATGCAACATTTATCAATTTGTATCGAAAACTAAATGAAGAGTTAGGATAATTATAACTCGTGATACGTAGTACTATATATAAGAGGTATAGAGAATAGTATATATATAATATATAATATAAATATATAATAATAAAAGAGTATGTTTATATTTCTTATTTTTAATTTAAATTAATTAAGTAAATTAAATTAGGTGAAAATAAAATATAGTTCACTTTCTAAATTGATTTAAAAAATTAATATAATATGGGCATAATACAATGCAATATTGGGTTATAATCACATATAGAATTAACTGTACTAAAAACAAGTTTAATATAAGAGACGATGCATCTCTTTTGTATTAAAGGATATATAGTAACTAATAGGAGATACCCTTTCTAGAGCGAGATTCATAAAATTTAGGGCTTACAGAATTGAGAATTCCACCTCAAATAGCATATAGCGAGATTTGTACTTATAACTAATAAAATATAGATAACTTTATCATTTTCTATATAAGAGACTGTATAATCACGACTAATAAATATAATATTATATTATTATAATAATATATATTCTCAAAAACTATTAATTATTTTCTCACGGCTTACGATACGATGTGCCTTAAGACCATAATTTTATTTAGTTCTTAAACTCAATTAAACATAACCCCTCTTTACTTTATAGTTATATTAGTATGTGTAATATATTCATAAAACTTGCCTTCAACTTACTATATATCCTTCCTTTATATACTACTACATGGCTAAATCATAATCTTTTATTTTAGGCACCTCGACAATATATATAATATATATATATATATATACAGCAAACTTCACGTAATAGTAATAATATAAGCCCATGAGAGATTAACATTTAAAAAGCAATTGAAATAAAAATGTTTAGACGCAAATAAGAAACGAAACGTTAAGTAAATAAATTTTTTTGTTTAACAAATAAAAATATATATTAGATCAAAAATTTGGCATCAGAGAAACCGCCTTTTTCAGTCATATCCATCAAAATGTCCAGCATAGGTGAAAGAAAGCTTTAGTTATTAAAAAAATTAAAGATTCCGCTGCCTCATACGAATATAAATTAATATTAATATATTAATATATATATTATTAATGTATTATTAATAATATATATTATATTAATTATATTATATAATATTATATATTAAATATCATATATATTAATTAATATATATATATTAATATAATTATATAATATATTAATATATTATATAATATATAGTATATATATATATTATATATATTATTTAAATAATATAATTATTAGATTATAACTTATACTAATAATATAATATTATATAATTAAATTAATATAATTAATTATATATAATAGTATATATCACCTAATATATAATTATATATAGGTTAATATAATAATAATATGATATATTATTAATATATTAATATATAATATATATATTTAATAGTATTAATTTATAATAAATTTATTAATATATAAGTTATATATTATTAATATATTAAATTAATATAATATATATTAATTTAATATTATATAATTAAGTATATATATATTGTGATATATATAGTTATAATATATAATATATATAATAGGAGTATATTATATATTATTCATATATATAATTATATATTAATATACTTACTAATATAATATATTATAATAATATTAATATATATAATTAATAGTTATATATAATATAGGTAAGATTACTGGTGAGACTAAGCGTACCATATCACATCAATTTTGGACCTAAAAAATCTTGTGGTTCCCCTCAAAGAGGTAGTTGAAATTTTTCCATTCCTCCGTTAATATATTTCATGTTCCCCTGTATTACCTGGCAGAGAATTTCTGGGTAAGTCTTTCAACTAAAAAAATATTTATTCATAGGGATCTAAATTATGTTTACGAGACCGGATTTAAATTTTAATGTTAGTGATATTTTATTAAAGAAAATTTGAATATTTAATGTGGTTATACATAATAGCTTCATGGATCATTAATATCCAAGAAGCTTATTCCACAAATAAAGATTTATATCATTAAAATTAAATACGTTAAACTTAAAAATAGTATTATCTTGACTTTAATATATATTTTTTTGAACTTAAGATAATAAAATATATTCGACTGATTACTCAAATGTGTGGGTCGCTTAATCTTATACATATAGAACATACCAGGGGCGACCTCCTACATAGGCTGTTGGGCCTTAGCAACGAGTTACTATGTTTCGATATTCCGCGAAACTCGAGTCAAACGAGAGTGTTCAACTGACAAGAGGCAGGATATTATCGGTATGGTGTTAGCGACACCTGGTGGGTTTTTATGGCAAGAAATAATAAGTACATTAAAATGATATATATATTATAATATATATGCACACCACTGACAAAAACTAAGTCTATATATTAGATTTATTTATATGATAAAAATTTATTTAATACACACCTCAAGGTAAGAATTAAAGGGCCAATGGAGACAAATAATGCTATTTCCACTCTATAAATTTCCATAATTATAAAAAGGTGACAGCATCGGGGTGTATATCTTGAATATATATAAGACTGGAGGAGAAATATATCTACTAAGGGAATTAAAGTACACTTAAATGCATACAAATAGACTATACTTTTTTATTAAGCCGCACATGTTATAGAAATTTAAATTTATTTTATTATATAACAATTTGTTGTTATTAGGTATTTTATATTTTTTTCCATAGCTTTGCTCTCTCACCTGTAAATAACATACATAAACTCTGATTTTAATTTAATAGGTGGAATATAATAAAAATTTTATAAATATTATATAATTATTTATTAATATATTTGATTGATTAAAGAAATAATACATTTCCGGGATAAAAATAATTAATTAAAATTTTAAAATATATTACTCATTATACCTCAGAAATTAGATATATTATATAGCGAGTTTGAAGGCATCTATTATCTAATTATATTAGGATATATTACCACTGATTATATAGGGTAATTAGGGCCGCGAGCTTATGAACTTTATGAGTTTTGTGCTCTAATTGAGAGAGATGGGATTCGTCTTATGTAAGCTTAAAAAGCGATATATATTATTAAGTTATAATATAATTAAATAATAAGAAATTATCATAAAAAATATATACTAAATAATAAATAAGTAAATACAAATATATAATGAAAATAAATAATATATAATATAATTATTCAAATTATAAATATTTTATAAGTAATATATATATTAAATATTATAATATAATGTAAATAAAAAAATATATAATAAATAATATAATGTAGATAAATAGTAAAAAACATATAAAAGTCGAAGAGCTAATCTAATTTTTAAATAATAAATAAACTTATAGTTAAAATATAAGCAATATACGTACTATATCAAGTTCTAATGTTGAATATTATTTGGTGGATAATGTTAAATATATAACTAATATGATCATTATATATATAATTAATATATATATATATATTATATATATAAGGGTATAATATTAGGGGACTCAAGTTATTATGAACTTTATGATGTTTATTTAAGGCTTTTGGGGGGTTCGGCAAGGCTTAGAAAAGGTTGAGAAAACTGCCTGGTCTAGCAGTATTATAACATATATATTAAATATATATATATATATATAATATATATATATTTATATATTATAGTATATATAATATTATTATATAATATATATATATATATTACGTATTTATATTATATAATATTAAATAAAATTTATATATATATATAATATAATATATATATTATATATATATATATATAATATATATTATAACTATAATATTATATTGGGAAGAGGAGAGGAGGTCGAGTATAAAAAAGTATTACTTGAGGGAAGTCGGCCCTGATATAAATTTATTAAATTCTATTATTAAAGTATAAACATCAAATAAAATTATTATATAACTCACCCAGGACCTAACTCCATAAATTTAGACTTCATAATCAACACAAATCGAAGAGAGTTCTGAAAGAAATACACACAAAATATGAATCACAAGACAAAAATAAAGTAGCGGGAGAGAGACACGAGCACGACGATGAGAAGAGAACGAAAGAGAGAGAGAGAGAGAATAGAAATGTAGTTCAGTATAAGAAAAGATAATAAAATTGATGAAGTGAAAAATTAAATCAAAGTAAGAAGAGAGGAGAGAGACCAAGCAGAGCTTCCAAGAATGAGGCACGCAGAGAGTAAGAGAGAGAGGAGATGGGACGCACACAAACGAGAGCCTTAAAGAGAGAAGCGAGACAAGTAATATAGTTACTAAACTCTTCCTTCCCCAACAACATGACCACTGTAGATCTCTTTGGTCAACACACACAGGTATCAATTATCTCAAAGAAACCTAGATAGGCACATCATCACTCACAATCAAGTATACAAATAAGCAGTAATCTATATCTTATACACGACAATATTCTTATAATACCCCATATATACCTTCTCATACAATAATCTCACTCAGCTCTTGCTGGGCTGAACAGACATAAAAATACCAATTTATAATAAAAAACATTCTTTTTTTTAATTTGGTGTTGCAAAATAATGCGATAAAAAAAACTAAACAAGCTAAGAATATCACTGAGAAACACAGGATGAGAAATCACTTTGTCAAACAATGAATACTTCTTTACTATATTCTATATCTGTATCGCGAGCGAGATGCACGCATTCGTGCAACTATGAGTTTTCCGTGTTGCCCACACTCTTGAAGGTTACATAGATACTTATTGGCAAATTGTGTAATTATACATTTGTACACTTTATAGTATTTACAAAATTCGAGAGAAGACGAGAGTATTCACTGCACGCATTGATTTCCTCGCAACTCTCTAGGCGCTTGCATCGATCCCGGCCGAGCTTTACTGGATAACCTCCGCAGTCTCACCTATCCTGTTTGTTTTTGTGCAGACATAATTTTTTATTGCTACACTTTGAGATTGTACAATGAAGAAATCGCACATAAGTTACTTTTTCTCCAACCAAAGAAAGCGTCAAAATGCGACCTAACCGACCAAATCAACGCTACGCACTCATTTTAGCGCAAACAATTTCATTATATATCAACGAAAGAGTGATGTTATTAACGCCTAGCTCTCACCTATATTGCCCCTTCCGCTTTCTCCCTACATATCATATGCTTTCCGCCCCCCAACCAATTTAACGAATAATCCTTTCCTCTCTTTAAAGCCCACTTGGCGCTTTTATTTAGCCGCATCTCAAGACAAAATTACATAATTTACACTAAACACGCTAATTTCTAACATCTTATATATTAATCTTATCAATATTAAAACGCTTCGACTATACAATCAAGAGAGATTATAACCCTTTCTCTATAGGAGTGCTAAAACAATTACTCTAACGCATTGGAACTCCGAGGATTAGTAACAAGGAAGGGTGCAATGATAATTGGGCGTCTCATGCTCCTACAGGTAACCGTCAATGCCTTCATATATAATAATACAGACACATTAAATACTTACCATTTATTACCCTAAAAAAAATCCTAATATCATCACTCATTGCACCCCTTATCTTAATAATTATAAAGTGAGAGCCTGAGTATTTTATAATTATATATTTAATATTTATGGACTGATATATATCACAACTTGAGGATACAGGTGTCCATAGGCCAAACATCAAATTATTCAAAATAAACCGGTAAGAAATTTAAGAATGTACGGAAGTCACCCTCTCAGGTAGTAGTCATTCTGTTATCCAATTTCTCATTGTAATTAATACCTCACTATTATTCAGCGGATAACATTACTACACCCCCACATACAATTACCTATACAATTATACCAACTTTGTTAAATCACATATCGCAAGATGTACTAATAACCATACTCGATTAAAACTCACTAGGGATACCTATACTCCCATATATATAAGTTCCTACATCGTACAATTCAATTATATACCTATTCTATGAACTTATCTAAATCATTACTAATGAAAGCTTAGGTATTTAGTCATTTACTCACAAAACAGAATATTATCTAAATCACTCATGCCGAAGCAAATCATCTATATATCTTGATTTAACCTAACTTATATATTAGACTAATGATATTAATTACCAATCTATATCTTACATATACTCACTACCTAGCTAAAGTATAACTTAAAATTAAACTACTATAACAAACGAGACCTATATTGACATAATTATTCCTATTGATTTAATCATTTGAATGTATACTACTTTATACCACTTTTAAATACTCACTTACAACAAATTACAATAACATCAATTATAAAGACGTATACAGCGATAATAAACAGAAAATTAAATGTTCGCTGGCGAAACTCTAATCTATATCAACTAACATAACTTACAGCTACAATTGAAGTACATATACCGTACCTACTGGTAAACATTCATATACATACATAAGTATATATATACACATATAATGATATAAATAATACAATAATTGATCACTCACAGAAGCGTTCTGACAAACTTATACTAAGACTATCAATCTAAAAATAGAATCTAAAAGTACATAATATAAGATACACAGACTAGCCTTTATACGGCATAAATCATTATATAGGGGCTGTCTGATAAAACCTATCACACTCACAATCTACAAATAAATCAATTCATTAACTAAGAAGAAAAAATATATTCTCCTACCATTATTCATAGAGGATTACATTTATTGAATATCATGAATTGAAAAACCCAAATTATGCACAATATAGTATAGCTTATCGACCTCAGACTCATAACATATACTCACTAATTATAATTATAGGCCTACATAACTTCCTGACGTAAATATATATATATATAGGATCAACACTAAACTTAATATATAATTCCACTATATATATAGCTATATATATTATATTAATATATTAAATGTATTATATAATAATATACATATATATTATAATATATTATATTATAAATATGTATAGATTTAACGACTATATATATATATATATATATATATTAAGATATATATATATATATATATATATTATATAAATTTAGTATATATATAATATATATATAGTATGATATATAATATATTAATATATATATATATATATTATATATATTATATATATATATATTATATAATATACTAATATTATACTTTATATACCCTTATCCACTAATCCGCAAAACATTTACTCTTATTAACGTATATATATATAGCCCTATAAATAAATACTATCTTTTAATTATATCTTACGCTATACTCACTTTTACTCATTCACACATACTACTTATTTATCACATATAACTCATATATTTTCAATAATATATAATACAATCATTATATATATAATATATATATATATTATATAGCACAATCTAGCAAATAACCACGGTTATATATATATTATCATATATATATATATATAGTATTTATATATATTTCAGATACATAATATTAGTGACTTAAATAATTTTTTCAAAATCACATTTAAACTCTACTATTAACTAGCCTATAATAATTAATATATATAATATATATATATTATATATATATAGTTATATATTAATATATATATAATATATATATATTAAGAATATAAAATATTAAATAAATATGGAATAAATATTTACAGTTCCTCTTTGCTAATCTTCCATTTGTATCATCTATCCGGTCCTCAATACGGCCTAAAATTAAAAATTATACTATGACATTTCCGTTAACATTAAGATTAAATGAATTTAAAGTTTGATCTAACAACAAAAGGAAATATTTATTAGAATAAATATATTATAATTTATTATTAATATATTCTCTTACATACAATAAAAATTAAAGCTCTGATCTAAACAAAATATAGTTATAGCATAAACCCATAAAGCATCCCTACTAGAATCTGGTGTCTCCTGTAGTTATTAATATATATATATTTCTAGCATTGGAAATATACCGGACCATTACCCTATATTCTAAAGAAACACAATTCCAGGAAAATATCACACAATATAAGCCAAGATTAATTTGACTTTCAAAGTTACGATAAATATATAATACTAGAACATTATATTACTTACTTCACACTATTATTATCATGGAGGTTCAGAGAGCTCCATCTAGCACTCACAGGAGGCTGGCTGATAGGACGCTATGATCGCAACGAGTTCCTTACCTCTCTATCATTTAATGAAGACGATCGTACTTCCTTAACAACATGAATATATTATCTAACACGTTGATTCAAATAAACTATAATTTATAGTAATAGCAGATTATAAAAACAATATATAGTTCTAAGAAGAGTTATTACATGGCAATCAGTATTCATGACATTTTGTTTGTTATTAATACAATAAAAACTGAAGGCAAAGTATTTAAGACGGAGTATTTAGTAGGAGATTTAAAAACCAAGTGCTACTGGTGTTCGTCTTCCATTACTATGTAATGTTATAGAAAAGGCACTAGAAGAGTTCACTTGTGGGTGCTTGCTCAATATGCACGGAAAGCTAAGCAGTCTTAGGAGGAGTGAATTTTAGGATAGTTAAGTGATGTGGGTGCGAAAGAGAAACTGTAAAATGAGGAATTTAGTCGAGATAACACTATTTGGGAGCTGTTGGTGTGAGGAATTTGTAAAAATAATAGTGATGCAACACAAAGTATGTAGTGAAATTTTAATTTTGATGTATTACTATGTCATTTCATTCCTGTATTATATGGACTTCACAATATATGTATCTTTAAAAAGATATATTATTTAAGAAGTATATATTAAAGTTCTCCAATGTTTTGCGGCAGTTCGCGGAGTATAGGAATAGTGGTGAGAATGCATTTGTCGAGTAGAAAAATAATGATAAAACTAGTTTGAAATTGAGACTGAAATGACCGACGAAAAAAAACGGCTTGAGAGTTTAGACGTTGTGAAGTCCAAGTCATAACATCTTGGACATTGGCCTGGAGGAGTAAGATAAGATAGAATGCGTAATAAAATAAGATTAATTTTGTAACAAATTGCAATGATAATATATAAGAAAATTAAATTAAAAGAAGGAAATTAATAAAAGATAACAGATGAATAATTATCAAAAATATCATCAGCAGAATAAAACACTCTGATATGATTAGAATAAGATATTGTTGAAATAGATGAGAAATGAGCATTGGAAGGATACACAATAATACAAAACAAGCTTATATGGGCCATTGACAGAGAGCTAAGAGTACACTTCTAACATTTGAGTAGATTGCCTGTTACCCGAGCGTGGTCGTACCAAAGTCAGAGTGTCTTACAAATCTTAGAAGAGACACCTTGTAGAATATATAAGGGCAATAACGGATCAAGTATCCTATAGTGAATTATTTTTGGGGGTTTTTTGATCATAAGCTTGCATTTCTTAATATTTGCACAATTTTATAATAATTAATTTAATTTATAAATTAAACATAATATATAAGTAGTAGGGCAGGAGTAATAGCTGGAGATATTTATCTTTTCGGAACTTGCTGAACTATAAGGACACCCTCACATTCGTTATATACCTTATAACCTATTAATAATTTATTCTGTATTATATTTCCCAGTGCATTATTATAATTATCGAGTATATCAACCTCTCACTTTAATACCCACTCAGTTACTCCTTTCCAAGGCTAAGTATGAGAATGTATATATCTGTGGAACTGTGAATGTAAATAATAATAGTGAAAATTAATCAAATTTTTTTAAAGAAGATGGAGTCAACGACAGCCGCTGGTCACGACGAAGGGTCTTCCATTTAGGACGATCAAAATGTGATACAATAATACCTTTGGTCCCTCTACAAGAACGATGACAAATTGAAAAGCGTAATGGCGCCTTTCTGAAACGCCAATGAAACATTCTATTCAAAAAATTTCTAAACCTCTCATTACAATCCAAGGAAATTTTGTTGGTACTCCCATTTTTACCATCTCGTCCTCGAGGTAACTTAACTTTAGAGGAACACACGAGATGATAACCCTAAACAACTTCATCAATCCACACACACCCTTTGCCAAACCTAAATCAGTATATAACTATGGTTATCGTTGAGAAACAGGTGTCACCTAACTGATGGCGACACACTTTGGTGGTAGTACGCCTTTGAAGATTTGACAAATAGAAAAACATGGCTCAATGGGAACTAATATACAGCGAAAATTGGTAGGTCCCCCTGTACAACTAATTCCAAAATTATTTTTCGCACTCGACTCGTTCTTAACTGTCCTTGCTTTCGGGCACACTGATCTCTACACCACACGAAGCACTATTATATAAGTCAACATAAAATTTCACAATTATTTTTAATCAATAATTCTTTATTATATTTTATTTTTTGTCTTATTTTTTTTATATTTAGCTCTTATTATTTTACTTGGACTTTTTACTTATATATTATTATTCTATCCTGAAAACCAGCACTATTCTGATTATTTCTCTATCTTCCAAAACTCCATCCTATGGATTACCTTCTAAGTCTCTTATATATTCCCAAATATATATCTTATAATAAATCATCTCTAGTCTTCACTTGGCGCACCTATGCATCAAACATAGTAATCAAAACAATTATTATAAAAAAAAATAACTACACTTAAAAAAAAGCACATATTAAATGGCAGGCTAAAAAATCTAATGCGCTGTCTATTGGGTCGATGTTATTACAAAAAAACATTATTTCTACATCTATATCAGACTTCTTTGGATATCACTACCTTCACACACAAAAAATCTATATCTGTAATCGCCACATTTCGAGTATAATGAGAGAGTCTCACAATATTCATGCAGCATATATTCAACTATCACATTATTAATTACTAAAAAGAAAGATGAAAGATAACATCTCCCAATCTGTCTACCTCCATTACTCAAATTCTATTCAGTCAGAAAAACCTCATCACAAAATAAATATATGTATCATCTATCTGCACTCATACACTTACACCACTTCACTTATGTTCAAAACTATGATACAGAGTGAGCAGAAAAGAGCCAAGACTACAAATCACTTTCAACACATTATCATACACTTTCTCCCGCGTCAATAGTAAATATAATTAACAATACTAACTGTATTATGTTAGATCCACTTCAAATACCGGCCGAGCTTTCAAGAGTCTCTAAACAATCCATGAAAAGCCTAGCACCACTAACATGACAAATATTCAAGCACACAAAAAATGACATATCTCACATAAACATAAGATTAAAAACACGAACATTCCACTAACCACCATCCTACCTCACATCAGAACAACACATCTACTTACTAGCCTCAACTACGTGATCAATCTATAAGTTAAACTCCTTCACCGCTAAACTGAACTAGACTAACCTCACTACTACTACTACTACTAGACACAATAAACTACTTCATACCAAATATGAAAGATTCAAGGTACTGGCAATCAAAAGGAAGCCAAAAAATTGGCTAAGAAAAACGACACTTCGCCCTTTATCCTCTAAGAAATAATTTTTGTATATATAAAATATATACAGGGCCAGTTATAACTTGTATTACATCTGTATAGCGGATTTCTCTTGATCTATACTTGTAAATACTATTAAAGAGGATGTAGAAAATCAGCAAATACATATCCTTCACAACAATATGTATCACAAGCTAACACTCGCTATGATATTAGAAGAATCGAAGCCCCGTCAGAGAGGATCGATAGACCCGTGTGCCTGGCTGTCTGCATAAGTATACCATTCCTCCTTGTTTAACTCTTTTTGGCGTCTATAATGGCAATAAGAGAATACGGCCAAGACGTTTACCGCGATCTCAGCTCACCTAACGCAAATGAATCGAGGGAGGGGCCATGAGTCGCCTTAAAGTTTCTGTATCACTAGTTGTGTGACCAGCAACTTTATAGAGAGGAGAATTTAGAGGTGAAAACCAATGTAAGTACGGCAGTGGTAATCGTGTTTTAGTATAGGTTAGATTTTTTTGATGAAACTTCTTTTTTTTAGATGGACAGATCATTTAGGAGGCCGAATAGTTGAGGTTTTTGGAGCGCGTAAATGTTAAGCGATGAACTTGTACTCAATGCGTTCAGATATGAGCATTAACTCATAAAACTCATACAGGCCCTCAGTACCATCGCTACAATTCATCCTCTTCCGAGGCCACTCAGGACTGTAACTAGAAGTCAATACGTAGGAAAAGCTTGGTTGATCTTAACGAGAACAGGAAGAGATAGGAAGCAACATGCTCCTGGAGCGCAGGAGGAAGAATGCGAATCGATGAAAATGAGTATCGTGAATTACGCAAGCAATGAGAGAGAGCAAGATAAAACCGAGAATCATATACTTTGACAGACACCGCAAGTGAACATGCGTAAAGTAACGCAACTAAAACAAAACAACCGCAAATTCTACGAGTGAGTTTAGAGAGACTTTGATATCTACTAGATTTCAAACCTGTATAGCAACCGTCACATTCCAAGATGCGAGATAGACGCGCAAGACAGAAGAGCCTTTATCCATTATGTTGCCTGCGAACCAACTAGGTTCTATACCACATCTACGAGACTTGCAGTCAAGATGATGCAAGCACGCACCCGACACATGAGAGTATTTGATACACAGCTTCTACAACGAACTACAGCATAACATTGATCAACAGTCTGGTAAACCTGGATTACCGGGTCATCATCTCTGAGAGTAGTATTTAACATGAGAAAGAAATCTAATATATCAAAAGATCTGCCCCTCGCGTGTGTATCGTAACGCTAATTTTGAGATCCATGATTTACACGCGCTAGGTCATAGAGAAATCACCTCGGCGAGCGGATAGAAGTTCCATACTATCAATGTTCCACGCCTAACCTATTTAGCAAGAAGTTGAGAAAACATAATAATATCGCCTCACGCGAGTAGACAGGGTCCTGATTCCTATGATAAACCTAGTGAGTTTGTAAACTTTTCAAACTATAGAGCCGAATTTAGGCCAGATGAAGAGGAGTGACGTGTGACGTCGATACCACACCGACTCCTACACGAAACTCCATGGGTTGAATTCGTCCGGGGATTTACATACCACCTTTCTGCCTAAACAGAAGTAAAGAAGCAAGTGGACAACGTACTAATCATAGTTTTGTTTAATATGCCGACAAGAGAGGGAGAGCCCATGAGAATCGCTCCCACTCAAATGATGTTTATTTAAATGGCAAGTTGATAGTCTGCCACTTCAAAGCAGTCCAGTTTGATTCCTTCAGATACAAATGTAAGTCGTCGGATTATTACAGTGAAAGCTTATCACTTTCTGAGCATGCCAATCTCTAAGAATATATATATATACAAACATAACATATTATATATTACTATATATATATATTACCCTGCCTCCGCTACTTACTCTATCAATACTACGTCGATCTCTTTAGAATCATACCCCCTCCACCTCTTGCATCAAACACAATTAATCTATTTGTTCTTCTTTTATTTAAATTAATAATTACTTATATATATAATATATAATAATATATAATAGTATATATAAATTGCACAGTCAATACCGAACCTCAACAATCGGCTACCAAATCACCCCATAAACCCCTCACGCAATTTATAATATATAATATTATATATTATTAATACTTAAATATATAATCATATATATATATTAATATATTAATATATATATATATATTAATAATAATATATAATATATAATATATATATATATATTATATATATATATATATTAATATATTATATTACTATATTTATTATATAATTATATATTTATTTATATATTATATATATATATAATATATTTATATATATTAATATATATATATAATATATATAATATATATTAATATATTCAGCAACCCAAAAATTATATATACACTCCGCATGAAAGATGCAAACCACTCAACTTATTCTTAGAATTGAAATCCGGACATTACTCATATATATATATACTATATATATAAGTAATATACAGACTTTAATTCCAGGAATAACTAAGGCAGATTTTTGACTATCAAAGATACCGCCACTTTGCCACTCTGTCAAAGAATGCCAAATAGAGGCTTGAAAACAGATCAGTATATTACAATTACCTTCACTTCATATATAAGGAACTCTCTATTCAATAATTATATACCTATACTCTACATAATATAATCACTGTATGTGTCACTTATACCTTATCCTCGGATTGAGGAATAGAATGTTTGTTACCTGTGTTAACTGTATATATATAGATGTATATACATAACAAAATTGTTATGTCATGGTAAAATATATAATATAATAAATAAATAGATATCTTAAAAAAGTAATAATAAATATGTGCTCATAATTATAGGGCAATCTATTAAGCGGATTGGTGAAGTCTCGTCACCTGGTCGGCCATCGGCACGCTTTGGTCGCAGAGAAAACGAAAACATGGGATCATAGAAAGAGAAGAAGGAAGAGATATGTACTCACTACGCTAATGAGTTGCGTAAAAGAGTGATCTGTTGGAGTCATTGTGAAGAACAAAGGGAGATCTAAGGAGATATAGAGCGAGAGAAAGGCACACTTGAGCCTACAATGAATAGTACATTGAAATGGTTTAGTCATGTGGATGAGGATTTAACTAGAAACTCACGTCCGCTAAAGAGCTTGAGTATAGTTTGCAGCGTAAGAATGTAATAATTTCGCTCGGATCTTGCCAGTCATGTCCATGTCAAGAAAAAAAAAGACCGCTGAAACCTGTGGTTGTTTGAGAGAGCCTGTCAAATGTCGTGGTCTAAACGTAGACACGAGTCGGAGAGTGGCGATAGGCATAAGCTTATTATAAAACCAAGAGTAAAGAAAGAAGGAGAAAATTATGTGTGATTTGTTCCAAATTTCTGGAGAGAAGAAACGTCGAGTTTTGAGACCAATCGAAGTAAACTGCGCCTCTCGCATGCACGTTAGTATGGACATTTGTGGTGATGGGTAGTTGCGCAGGTGGCATAAGTAGGGTTAACCTGACGCAAAGAAAACATGGAGAGTTGGCATTAAAGTGTATGTTTGGAGAATGGGGGACAAATGGCGGGTGGTTTATTGTGTAGAGACGTGGCGTTATATATACCAGAAGAGTTAAATCTATATGAGAGATAAGGGACTATACACCCATCCACCTGGGCCAAGGGCAAATGGAGCTACTTAGCCATAGTGAGTGTACATAAGAAATGGAACCAAGTAAAAGGAGTTCAACGCTTCCGGACGGACTCGCCATTGAGAGACTCTGTAGGGAGTGGGAAGTGGTTTGTGTTGGAGCTTTGCATGCTCGAGAATGATTCTCAGCTCAATATACCGGTATAAAGGGGGACGGCTAAATGGCTTGCGGCGCGGTCCTCTATATAGGACCTTTCGACTCGACCCTTCATTCGTACTACATACAATATTTCTGTTTCCAGTGCGAATAGGGTCCCCTATCACGAATTGCCACTGCTCCTTCACTTTGGTGAACCAGGTGGGTTCTAATGGTGCCTCACAGAGGATCACCAGTACTTATTGAAGGTGGAAAACGAATCGAAGTGAAACGTATGGTGGGAGCTGAGATGAGGCTGATAAGACGGTTTGACTTCAGAGAATAAGGTAGTGGACAAAATATCACAGATGTCTTTATTTATCTAATCCTATTATTGTCTAATTAGAAGTATATAAGAGCAGATATATTTCGTTCACAGACATCATGAGCACTCTCCTCTTTTTGGCTTTGTGAAACAAAAATAAATTTACGTGGCCCTATTAGGCATGAAAAAGTGATGTAATCCGGATATAGTATTATCAAGGTTCATGCCTACAAACGATCATTGGCGGCTATTTCTACGTTTCTGCGATATAGAGAACATTGCGCGTGTATGGAACCCTCTATTCTCTATACATCCATCCTTATCGATAACCGTGATGGGATAACACGAATATGAACGTCGAAGAAGTCCACCTGTAGAGTTCAAAGATAATATGGCAATTATTAATTAGCCTTGTTCTAGAGTTTCTCTCGTCTGCGATGGGATCGAGTATGGACGGCGCGGCAGCGGACTTTAACCTCATGAATCTGTGGCCGTGAATTCGTGGAGTCTTCGCTTTTAAGAAACCTTGCCTCAGAATTACGTCTAATTCGTCACGGTCCCTCGTCTCTCCATTCACACGTTAGCTTGGTTAAACACTTCTCCCTATATAGGTAATCTCACCCAAAATGATGCCTATTAGCTACACACTAGGACTGAGTCATTGCTGAGACGTAAGCAATAATTTGGCAATACTAGTTCTTGGCATCCCAAATAATCAATCTTGAACTCTGGGAAGACCTTTTTTTCTTTAATTCTAATTTTCACTTCAATTTTTTTTTTTTTTATTATTATGTAATATTTTTATAACATTTGATAAGTTTTCAATAATATACTCTAGATGTGGAAAAGTTTTTATTATCTCTTATATGTTGTCACACTCGGAGGCACACGCTCATCTCCGAACCGCTCTGGAAACGCTTAAGCTAGTTGTCACACTATGTCTTTTACTAGGTTCTCAGCTCTACCGATCTTTCCACATTGAGCTAAATGCAATAAGACAATATTAATAAAATAAAAAGATGATTGGTGGGTAAATTTTCTTTCGACTTTTCGATATATAGGAAAGTGACCACAAGATTAGGCGTTAAGGCTCAATGGAACGATATGATTCAAATAAATGAAATTGAGTAATCCATCTCTAGTCATTCCATCTTATTTCAACTTTTAAATCATCATTCTCGGCAATTTCAACTTTCATTACTATTCAAAATTTAGAAATATATGAGTAACTCATGGCTCGAAAGATTGGAAACGGATCCTAAAGCAAAAGTCAATAATCCCACATTTTCAGCACAGTATAAGAAACGAAACTTATTAAAAAACGCTCCATAAAAATTTATGTTCCTTCATTCTAAGCATTGAATATTTATTATTAGAGGAAAATATCCAAATCCTAATGTCATCCTGCAATCGAGAAATTAACACCGGTTCAATGTGAATGTATGAGCAAGAAAGTCCATACATTTCTCCAAACGGGAGCATAAAGAGTAAGTTTGACATATAATATACAAATTACCTTCATAAAACAGTTAAGATGAGGGTACAGACTCTTGAGGGCGAGCTCGTGTATGCAATTGGAGAGAAGATGGAGTACAGTAGATCAAGTTCAAAAAGCACTACGATCATGTCTTAGACTAAGTAAAGATTGATAATACACAAAAGACGAACATCAAGTGTGAAAAAATATAACGATAGATAAATATCGTTAGTATGGAACCAACCCTTATATCCTAAAACAATACTCTACTATAACTAACTACCAATCGCTAACATGTAGCTCGTTGAGCGACTAAAGAACTAGCCTCAGGCTGAGCGTGAACTTACGTAGCATAATCCGACACTTCATGAACGGAGCTCAAGATAACTTTACGAGTCAAAATGAGGCAAAGATCCTCCATGTCGTATATGTTCTCAACCAAAGGAAAGGCAACTCGCGCACGCAACACATGGAGCAAGCTCTACCAGATGATCCATATGTACCGATAAATTTCCTTTGGATATATATAAAATCTCATGCAGATTTAAAGACTTCTTGCGAACTAGAAGAGCTGTGGATTCTCTCTTATTGGAATAGGTCTAATCGCTCATAGAAAAGTGAAATGGAAAAGAAGAAATTTCTTAAAATTCAATAAATCTCTCGGGAGCAAGCTTAGGACTGTCTTTACAGATGGAGTAGCCTCAGTTTAAATTGAGGTAAGACGGAGCGTTCAGCGGTTTACGGGCTCTCGTCTCTGCAGCAATCTCGCTTGGATCGCATTTTACTTGCCCGAAAAAGATAAGGCAACGACGAGATTAATCAGAGTTGAAAAAGATACAAGGTATTAGTCTGGAAGCAAATGAAAGGGGGTCCGCTATAAATGAATGCTGTTCTAAGGAGTTAAGATGATCTAGTATATGTTTGTGTGGGAACGATGAGTTTACAAACATCCTTTCCGGAATGCAAACTTCTTCTATGAAAAAGGCAGGTGAGAAGGAATAATAGGTTCAAAGGAGAAAGAGAGGTGGTGAATGGACTAAAAAGGTGTAAGATTAAGCTGAGATCTAGTGGAGGTTGTGAGAAGATATTGGACTCGTCAAGGTTGTACCTAAGCTGTTTGAGAAATATATATTTTTTTGAGCATAACTCTCTTTTCTTAAATATTGAGTCGCATTGGAGAGTAAGGCTGAGATGGTTTTTCTTCGCGAGTCACAAGTCGGTAAGATATAGGGGTCCGACATACATGTTTGTTTATTGTACGGGCGCGTTAACGGAGACGAGAGGCGAGAGGTAGAGATGAAGATAGAAGTAATGAGAGAGGAGAACCGAGAGTGATGCGAGAGTAGAGAAAATGAAGAATAGAAAGAAAGAGAGAGAACGAAGAGAGAGAGAGAGAGAGAGAAAGCAAGTAAGAGAGAGAGAGTTAAGAAAAGACTAGAGAAAGAGCAGGAGGAGTAAGTTAAGTTTAGTATTGAACTTTCTATAATAGAAACACACCTCTTTAATGATTTTATCTCCATTATATATCGTGTGGATATGAAAGGTCGAGCACCCACAAATGGTGTTTCAATAGCTATAAGATCACTCACTGTAGAGCGATATGGATTACCGAGGATCAGCATTTAGAGTGATAATAATAATTCGGCTTCGAAAAATCTCTCAATTATTCTATCAATAAGTCTGTGAGAAAAATATCGTATAAGAAATCATATAATTTTAATATGAGCGCAATATAGAAAAATAACTTTTTAAATTACTACACATTGACTATGAGAGCATTATAAGAGAAGATTAGATATACGGGATAGAGATAAAAATAATATCTTATTACAGTCTTAAAAATGACGATGAGTTGAGTTGAGGCATAAGAGATATTTATATTTTAATGTTTCGCCCTATACGGAAGAATGGATTCATAAGTAAACTCGATGAAGACCTGAGTCAAGTTTTTAAATTGGTTACATTGGTGTAAAATGAAGAAGTATTTAGTGAGAAATGTAAGTCAAATTAAACTCAAAAGAAGTAATTAAGATGGAATTGATTCCTGAAGTATTTTTTTTGTAGAGACCAATAAATTTTTCAGAATAAATAACCTGATAATTTAAAGTATGTATAAGAAGAGTGTTAGATGTAAATTTTGTTGCAGAGAGAAGTGGAAACACACACATGAAGATCGCTCGCAACTCAATTGAATGTTATTTTATGGCAAAATAATTAATTGAAGTCGTGCACTCTAATTATATCTAAGTCTCAGCCTCATAGATTGATCTTTTCTTAAGGACATTACTATAAACGCTAAAAGAGTACAGAAAGATAAGATTATAAATGAAGTAGCGGTATGTGAAAAAAGCATTTGAAATAACTTATACCTGAGAGAATAAGACAAATGCTACTAGTAATATATCTATTTTTTATATTTTATAAAACATTCAAAATCTAAAATTTTACTTCCATAAAAAAAAAAACGTAATAAATTAATCATTTTTCACAAAAAATCAAAAAAATAAAGTTACCCTGAAGAATTATTTGAACTTTTTAGCGATATATCTATAATTAATAATATTTACTATCTTCATAAGTAGTAAAATAATGGAATCTTATTCGAAATAATAGATATTAAGTAGGGAAGGTCTCAGGAGGGAAAATTAAATACCTTATTTCCACTTAATATATATATTTTAAATAATAATATAATAATAAAATATATAATTAATAAATATTATAAATTAATAAATATATATATTATATTAATTAAATATAATATAATATATAAATATAATATAATTTAAAATTAAATTAATAATTAATAATTTAACTCATTAATTAACACTCGCAATTATTTCCTATAAAATACCATATCCATAAATACGATATATTATATTAATATATATACTATATATTATATATAATATATATAATATATTATATTATAAACTTATATCGTTTATATAATTATATTATATATTTAATATATTATAAATATTCATATTATTTATAATATAAATTATATATTATTTATTAATTAATTATAATATATATATTAATATGAATATATATATATAATATATATATTTTAATTAAATAATTATATATAAGTATAATTAATTATATATTATATATATAGTATATTATATATATAATTTATAATACTAATACTTTAATAATAATTAATATATATATATATTATATATATTAATTAATTATATAGTTATTAATATTATATATATATATATTATACTTATATGAGTAATATATATATATATATTAAATATATATATATATATTAATTAATATGATAATACTATATTTATATATATTATAAATATAATACTATATTATATATTAATATATATTATATAATATATATATATATATTATTATATATATATCTAATAATATTATTATATATATAATATACTATATTATATATATATTAATATCTATTTAGAAAACTGCACTGCGGCATAACTTCCTTTACCAGGAAAAAACGGTCTAAAGAAGAAGATGGAGTTTAACACCCTATATATACCTAAACCTCAGAGGAAGAGATAAAAAAATATCAGTAAAAGCTTTGTGCTTCTACATAACAATGGTTGGAGACAACAAAAAAGAGACTCTAAATGAGGAATGAATAATAGAGCGAAAGCTGGCCATCTCTAGGACACTCCACCACCACACTAAGAGTAGAAGTAAAGTTTTCAATATTATAAATGATTTTTAAGAATTCATACTTCAAATGTTAAATAAAAAGTAATAAAAATAATAAAAAAAGACAGTAATAATAATATAGATTGAAGACTATATCCACATAGTGATGTTTGGGATATTTAATTGTCACGAAGAGCGACGGAGGTCAAATTAGTACTGTAGGATTATAAATATCATAAAAACGTAGACAAACGTTACAGTTCATGCGGAGATGGCAAATATACCTCGCACCTAATACACTTACTTTATCAGAAGAACAACCAAATTGGAAATACGAGGTTAAAACATTATCTATTTATATGAATTATTTATTATATATCCAATTTATATTAAGAGGATAGACTGTTATTGACCATCATCCGCTCCATCACTTTTCATTGTGGTATGTTAGCGCAGGGCAATGGTTATCTTCACTAAACTCTAATTTGGAGATAAGTTATTAAGGCCTTAGTATAAGCTGGGTTATTATTGAGTAAAAAATGGGTACAGACAATGTACGTTATATTTACGTTTTACTACTTAAATATTATACAAGACGATAGGTACCATCACACCTACAAGTAATTAAGCAGTTTGTACAAAGTGAAAGATAAAAATCACCGAGACGTCGGGTCTTTAAGAATTTACAATTTTTTAGCAAGGTAAATTCACCTGGAGCCAAGAATTTCTAAAATTTGTAAGATATAAATGCATAATTGCCGCGCGTCCTTTTCCATAAACCAAATAGCACCATCCCATGTAATTATCATAAATTGATAGAAGCGCCTATCATATTTAATATATATATAATCTAACGAAATATCTGTCTCTTTGGTGAATAGGTGGTTCTAAAATGGTTAGACCTCAACGCCGAGAGGTATTAAATAAGAGAGTTCGGAACATCAAGTCAAATGGTGAGCAGAGTGGAACGGTTCTTCGTATCTGGAATCAGTGGCATATGCAGCAAAGTGATAGCGTAATTCGTCAGCCACTGCACCCGGCAAGGTAATGACTTAGGAGATATCAGGTTCATGCTCAAGATCAATTGGCGGATCTGTGTGGTACTTGCCGGAGAACTTCCAAACTACCTTATAAACGGAATGCAAAGACGTGGAAGAGTCGACGGTGAAAGCATAATTGCCTTCTAGTTCTCCGATTGATGTGACAAGAACGAGCTGCAGCGCGACTTTAACTAGAATCTAGGTTATTGGCTAACCCTGAAATTGGCGATGACTATTTATATATATTAATATATTCATTGTGTTAATACCTATATATATATGAAAGTTTCTACCCCTTTCAGCGGTTAGTCATTGGTATATACACTCCCTCAAGGACCACCAAATGCTACATTGCATATAAGAGCCGATGGCAAAACCACTAGTATATATTATATAGTATACATAAGCGAGGAACAGAATTGGATACTAGTTCTATGGGTACAATCTTCCAATATCATATTAATACTATTCTAATTAATAAGAAGAAACTGGAAAGTTATCAACAGGGATGTATGGAAGATATTGTCATACGATGAAGTCTGGTATAGGAGAATGTGAGTAAAGGCTAGTCATTGTAGTATAATTTACGTATATATCATGGTATAAAATAAAGTTGGATTAACCCAGTCGTTCTCTATAGATAATCTCGATTCATCACACTTATATCGAAATTAAATAGTAAAATAAGGTAATATCATAGCGAGATGGGTTAATAAGTAGTAGAGCTTTATATACTATAGTAACATGTAGAAAAGGATATGTAAGATCATTCAAATAGATTATAAGATTATTGAGTGGAATATCGAGATACATATTTCTCTCTGATCTTAGACTATAGGAAGCTTGATAGTCATTCAATATATATGCTCATAGTGGAGACTTAAACTCCTGAGATATGCTTCTCACCGAAGATATGAATATAATGAATGTTTAAAATGACTTTTTAATCTTCGGATTAAACTTAGGATTTAAATTACATATAACGCCATTTTTAGAAAATAGCTAAAAGTTTTTTTAAAATATCTGACCTATACTCTTCAAAAACCACCACGTAAATATTTTGATTATATCCAAGCCCTCGTTTAGGGTTTAAAATTGCTTCATTCCTGATATACTCACTTTGGGGGATAGTCACAGGATCTCCCCAAAACGGTCAAATACTAGTAAGTTTGAGAGTCATAATAATACCTATATTACGTATAAATACGAGTGAGAGATGAGCTTATAATATTATGTGTGAAAATATAATACATAAAATCAGTAGAAATATATTCATTTAAACTAAGTCATGTAAGATCAAGTATAGGAGCTATAGTAGATTGAACCATACGTCTGCACAAAGGTAAATATTAATATTAAATAAAGATATAATTGTGCTATTTCTTATACCTTAATAAACATGCACATATATTAGTGCGTTTGGAAATAGAATGCTCAGGAGTTATAGATAATAAATATTTCTCTATTATAAGATTACTATGTAAGAGGAGATTGCCTCGCATAACCTCTCATCAGTATTTATATACATTATTATCATCATTTAGCATATACCAAGAGTGACAGACATGAGAATGAATCATATACCTGAAAGTCGAGGTATTATTATAAATTATTAATCTGAACCTACGCAAAGTGGAATTCTTGAAAGGCAATAATCGCCTTATGAAATATGGTAAGGATTCAACTCATGTACTCGGCTAGCTTACTTCAAGTTGGAGTTAAGTAGCTCTAAGCAGACTTCTGGTACAGTTCCTACGTAGTTCACCATTGTGAGTAAAACTTGCCATCAATGATGTAGAAATTGTGAAAACAGGTTATAGTCCAATGTGAAACGGTCCGCGGATTAACTAATTGTCGTAATATTATATGATAGTATAATTGTAGGTAGTCGAGTATTTTCACATCCTTGTATTCTACATGGAATATGATGCATCAGAAAACCGTGACAGTGAGAAGTAATAAAAAAGGTCAGCTAAGAAAGAAGTAGTGTTGATGGTAAGATAGGTAGAATGTAATTAATTAGAAGTATTGAGATTGTGAAATCATAGTCACCATGTGTTACCAGCCTGAATCTTGCTCCTATTATATATACCATAATTTTTGCGTATAAGATGCAAGTAATTTTTACACTTCCAAAGTCGGTAGGGCCTCTTGAGTAGTTATGAGGGAGGGAACAGCTGGGAAGTAGTAGAGTTTAATTGAAAAGTATGCTGAATAATACTACTTTTATTATATATAAGTAGTAGTCGGAAATATGGGATAAATTAATAATACCAACTAAAGAAGAAAATTAATATCGGTAATTTAAAAACAATAAATTTTATTTTCATATACATTATAATAATTAGTAGGTAGCTAAGTTTTATTTATATAACGTGCAGGGATTTAACCATATATAATA